>JAVTVY010026779.1:0-106012 GCA_036873755.1 Hanleya hanleyi | reverse complement strand
CATTCGAGCATGAAGGCTATAAAATATCTGAAATCAGCAATTATTTAATGATATCAGCAAATTTTCGATGATATACAACTATACTTTTTATAACTATACTGCGGACGAAAACTCCAGGACACTAGATTAAGGCAATGAACAAACTCTCCGGGTATACTTAGAAAACTAATTTCGTAAAGCACGCACTTCATGCAATTAAACATTTGACTGGGACATCGGCTCACTACCAAATGGTCATCATTATATTATTAAGTTATAAAATTAGCAGAGATTTGCAAGGCTTGTTTCATTAATAACGATCTCAAGCTGCAATCAATCCTTTTTAATCATTTTCCACACTTAGTATTCTTGCGTTTTTATATACTGGGAATAATTGTCACCATGATTAATTTATAATAGGTATTCAGCGGACAGCCATTCAGGATTTCAGTTAGCTTTTGATCTCTGATCGCCACGAAGGGAAATTACAATATATCTCATTCCTATATAATACCTGAAATCTTCCGTAGAACGTTCAGTTTAGTACTATTGGAATTTGCAGTTCGAAATTATAAGTTAAGACGAGAAGATAATAATTTTGCTCATTTGAGGTATAGATCATCATTCAAAAGAACTCCATCCAAGTATACACCACTTTCCACCAATTTCGGCAAGCTAGGAATACACAATACATTATCGTTATAAAGATTTGATAAAATTATTATACGCCCGCCAAAAAGGCGGACATATTAATGATGGCGATTTCCTTTCGTCCGTCTGTCCGTCCACTGGTGTTCGGTCTATCTGTGACAGTTTTTACCCCTCGGGCAAAATTGCCCGAAGGGTATTGTCATCAGCGTCGTCTGTCCGTCTGTCTGTCTGTCTGTCCATCTTTCTTGTGAACACGATATCTCAAGAAGAATTATAGCCAGGCATTGTGAATTCATACCACATACATATCGGGTGAAGGGTCAGAAGCCTATTAAAGGTGACTGACCTTGACCTATTTTATCAAGGTCAAATTCTAGTATTTGCTATATTTTTTGAAGGATTAAAGCTAGGGTCTCCAAATTCATATTATATATGCAACTCGTGATTGACTAGAAGCCTATTCCAGTTGACTGGCCTTGACCTATTTTTTATAGGTCATATACTGTTCATTATGATATAGCATGAAGAATTAAAGCTAGGCTTTCCAAATTAATACCATGTATACATCTGGCGAAGGTCCAGAGGTGTACTAAAGATGACTGACCTTGACCTATTTTATCAAGGTCAAATTGTAGTATTTGCCATAGTTTTTGAAGGATTGAAGCTAGTCTCCAAATTCATATTATGTGTGCAACTCACGATTGATTAGAAGCCTATCCCAGTTGACTGACCTTGACCTATTTTTTAAAGGTCATATACTGTTTATTATGATATAACATGAAGAAATAAAGCTAGGCTTTGCAAATTAATACTATGTATACATCTGGCGAAGGTCCAGAGGTGTACTGAAGATGACTGAACTTGACCTATTTTATCAAGGTCAGATTTTAGTATTTGCTATATTTTTTGAAGGATTGAAGCTCGGGTTTCCAAATTCATATTACTTCTGCAACTGGTGATTGACTAGAAGCCTATCCCAGTTGACTGACCTTGACCTATTTTTTCAAGGTCATATTACTGTTTATTATGATATAACATGAAGAATATAGCTAGGCATTCCAAATTAATACTATGTGTACAGGTGATGCTCCAAAGGTGTGCTGAAGATGACTGACCTTGACCTATTTTATCCTTGACCTATTTTATTCAGGTCAGATTCTATTTAGTACAATATTTCATGAAAGATTATATCTACATTGTCCAAATTTATACCACTTATGGCTGGACCTGAAGTCTATTGAAGAATATCACTGACCTTGACCTATTTTTAAAAGGTCAAATTCTATAAATTAATTCTAAGATCATCAAATTCATGTTCCCTATGCAATTAAGTTAGAATTTACTTGAAATTTTTTGAAGATGACTGCCCTTGATCTATATTTCCGAGATAAAATTACTTGATTTGATTATAGCCTTTTTAGAAGAGTATTTAGAGCTAAGAATTCTGTCATGCTCTAACAGAACCTCAGGCCTTGGCAAAAGTTGAACTACAGTCAACTCTACTAGATCAGATTTTTGTTAATCTAGTTCTAAAAATACACTGATGATATTATACTTTGGCCTTTGCATGATTGCTGGGTGTAGACAATAACTGATAGCCGAGGGGTATTGAAGCCCAATGGGCTATTTTCTACATCTACAGTTGCTTTTTTTCTGTGAGTGAATACTTCATGTGTAAACGACGTGTCGCGTACCAAAATTGAGGTCGAGGTCAGCGGTCACTGTGGTGAAAGAATCAGGAAATCATTGAATGTTGCAAAATTGTTTTCGACTGGATGCATTAGGGGGAAGAGATATCTCGTATCAAAAATTGAGGTCAAGGTCACTGTGACCATAACGTAAGGAAATCTTTCAATTTCACAACCTTTAAGAGTGGATAGGCTACATTGGGGGGGGAGGCGATGTGAGTAGTATATAAATCTGAAATGTGATTGTATTTGTGGTGGAGGGAAGTAAATGTGTGTTTAATGTGGACTAAATGACCTTTGACATATGGTTGACCGCGGACCTTGGAGGTCACTTTCGGTCAGGTAACGGGTAGGTGGACCGGGCAAATGCGGAAAAACGGATGTTATACCCCAAAATGCGGGGGGAAAACGTCAACTGGGTCTAAATGGGTCCTACGTGTTCCAGATATAGCGTGGTTTGGATGAAAACTGACACAATGGTGCGCATGCGCTGTCGAGAAGTAGTGGAGAAAGAGGGCAGTTGAGGAGTAAGCAGGAGTGTGTAAAGGCGATCTAGGAACCATCCTGGGTCCAATTAGGCCATACGAGGTTCATGTTGAGCAGCTCAAGGTCATGTGACTGGTGGGTGGATGCAAAATTAGGACGATTGCGAAAAATAACGGGAAAGTGGACTCTACGGGGTTAAAGAAGCATGAAAAACGGACTTTACATGATCACGTGGATATTTTTCTTGTGTAGCAAAGTGTTGAGAGTGTGGGTATTCGTTCAATCTGTGTCACGCTGTGGTGTACGATGGGATGGCTCTCGGGGCCGCAGGTTGATTTTCGCATGCGCATTCGATGAGCAGTTGCGAGAGAGGGCATTTTGGGGGTATCAGAGGCGTATTTGTGCAATCTAGGGACTATCCTTGTTCTAAATGGGCCATATGAGGTGTTCTATTGAAGCGCTCGTAGAGTAGACTACGACTGGTGTGGTTTGGATTTGAAATGACGTCATGATGCACCTGAGCAGTCGAAGAGTAGTAGCAAAATGGGCATTTTGGGGGTGCAGAGGGGCGTGTTTGAACGATTTAGGGTCTACCATCACGCCCTCAATATGTAGACTACGACTGAAGTGATTTTGATCGAGAGTGATGGCATGGTGCGCACGAGCAGTCGAGAAGTAGTAGAGAACGAGGACATTTTGGGGCAGCGCAGGGTAAGTTTAAGTCATCTAGGATCATTCTGGTCAAAATGTGGTGTGCAGGGGGTCGTTTTGAAGTTTCCGATGTGTAGACTAGGATTGGAGTGGCTTCGACCGGACGTGACGTCATGGCGTTGAAGCATGCGCAATCCAAGAGCAATAGCGAAAGAGGGCAATTTTAGGGGTGCGCAAGGGCGTGTTTGTGCGATCTAGGCGGTCAAGGTGTAAACTCCAAAATTAAGATCGTTGAATGTAAAGCAACAATTAGCTATCTACAGATTTTTTGATTCTCCTGATTCCCTTTTCATTTCGAAGTTCAGAATTAAACTACACCATTTAAGCTGTCATAAAGGCGGTTTTTCAGAGAATCAGAATTCCCGGCGAAAGCCAAACCGATTACAGTTGACTTGTCAAGAAGAAACCTGTCTTACTGAACATTTGTGTGCGTAGCGAAAACATGTCTCCATAGCTGTGTTAAAAGATATAGTCAGCGGACTATAATACCTTTCATTTCACGCCGTTAATACACTGAGACTTTTGTGCCTGAACCCCTCAGATAGTTAAAAATTTCAACGTTCAATATTGAATTTTGCTGTTGCAGATTGGGAGTCGAAGATCTCCTAGAATGTATGGCAATAATTACTACCCAAACATGCCGAACGGCGGGCAGGCGCAGGGACCAGTGGGATGGAACCATGGAGGACCAGGACAGGGAGGTTGGAACAACGGTGGGCATGGACAGGGCATGGGACAGGGAGGGTTGCATCAAGCCCCTCCGATGCAACCTCCACTGGTCTACCACTTCCGGGGACTTAGGATTGACGAGGCCTGGCCCCATGATCTGGGAAGGCGAGCCTTCGTCATGAGACCAAGGACTTACCGACAAAACCGCCCGAACGAATATCACCGGGGCAACCAGCAACGAGTCCATAGAAATAACTACCGCGGCTTTGTTCGTCAGGTGAACGATTTTGATGAGGAAGACGATGACGGTGTTGAGCCGGCAGTTGATGCAGGAGAGCTAACGGATTATCGATGTTTCATCTGCGGAGAGCTCATGCAAAACTCTGAAGAGCAAGGAATTCATCTGTGCGAAGGAGACACAGTCACGTGCAATGGCCGGCGACAAGGGCATGATGCAGGGTCGGGAGAAGAGAAAGAAGAAAGTCAGAGCGATTTGGCGAGCTTGGAAGAACTTCTGGCAAGTCTAAGGAAGGCCTTGAGAAATGCGGCTGCCGTCAAAACACTTGGCTCGTGTGTGAAAAACTTGGACCTTCACCAGAAAACTATTGGTAAGTTGTCGCCAGGTGATGTATTATAATATACTAAACGCTAGTGGATTGCTGTTTTGTCTTCAGATATTATAAGTTGATATAGAAGTGTAGGTACATTGTACGTGTATCTGAAATATTCAGTTTTTCTTGGTGAGATTTGAAAAAAATATGGAACGCAAATGTACTGGCTTACTCTTTGAAAACAAAATAGAAGACGATCGGTAACGGCAAATATTTAGATTCCTCTTCTACTTGTAAACAGGACTTCCAACCAAAGCCTTGGACAAAGGCATCTGAATTACTTTGAGAAAACGCCAACCAGGGTTGCATTGCGAAGCGGTGAAATCTGTTTATCACATATGTCATTGTACTTAAATTGAAATCTTACTCTAGACAAAGAGCTGGAGAGACTAATGGGGGACTTCGGCAAGCAGGCTGAAGCCTCCGCCAGGAAAATCTATCGATGTCTCCTAATCATCCGGCAAAACTTTGCCGCTTGGAGGGTTCTCGTTCAGAAGGCGGCCGAAGAGACCCAGCGCCGAGAAGGCATCCTTGCCGAGAAGGAGCACAAGGTAGAATCGAAAGAGAAAGAGGTAATACAGCAAAGACTGGACGACGAGAGGGAGATCAAACGACAGATACAAGAATTGGAGGACGAGAAACAAAGAATATCGGAAATCCACGAAACTCAAAAGGTAAGAAAGCAAGCAAGAGGCCTTTGAAATCCCCAAAGAGAATCCCCGACATCTCAACACCAGTTGACGTGATCACATCTAATCGAGGGAAAGTAATACGCCTCATCAAAGCTCTTTATATTTAGCTGCCATTAGCTTCTCCTACCTCACTGATGAGTCAAATATTGATGTTGAAGGAAAATAAGAAGTAATAATTTTTTTCGGAACCCTCCTAAAGTTCACTAGTCGAAGTTTGTTAAGATGGGTGAGGGATAACCACGCAATGGACTTTATAAGGTCCCCTGATCTGGAGGCATTCCCCCGAGGCACAATATCATGTCACGCATCCACACACGCTCTAGCCAATCACGGAGGAGAACAGACGTTTTGACCATGACTTGACAAATTGGACACACTGGTCATCGTGTTAACAAAATTCATCATGACTTGAGGATACAGCAAATCTAGCTTCGGGTTCTTCAGTTCTTGTATTCATTGACTTCGAAAATAAATATTTCTGATTGATTTCAAAATTGGCAATTCTCAAAGAAGTAGGCCTAATGAATTATAAACCTGATGGTTCGAGCAAAGGATTATCGGGAGTATCAGGTCATTCTCCGTGGCAGAGTCACTTCCCTTGATTTAGTTTCCTGAAGAATGCGAGTGCGTGGCATCATAGCTCATCATTTTGGGGTTTACCTTATGTCTATAAGTGATTCATTTTTCGAAAAGTGAGATTAACCATTCAGTCTTGGCGAAATTGTGAGGCAGCTAGACACTTTCAAGTCTCATCCACTGAAAGTCTCCAAGATAGAATATTTTTGGACTATTACGATAGATACTAGTTTGCAGGTGGAATAATGTTAAAATTTTTAGACGACCACCATATACTGTAATTTTAGTGTATTTTCTCATTATTGAAGCGATGGAACTTAAATTCTATCACATTTGGAAAATTGTTCTCGTTGGTACGAAAGGTGAGTAGGATTTAATTTATGTTCTGTGAAGTTTAGTCTGCTCGTTAAAGGAGTCGTCATCTTTATTTAATGTTTGTACTCACGAAATAGAAAAAGACACAACCAGAATTGGCTCAGTCGGCTACGCTTTACAGTTGATGCTGACGAAATTTCACTTTTAACTTTAGCCCATAATGTGCTAGGACAAATGTTCAACTGGCTAGATATATATATATATATATATAAATCGTGACTGTATAACCATCTGTTGCTACGTGGTCTTTTGTAACTAAAACTAGAATTGGGAGTATGGAATCGAATATTTCAAGAAACAAGGATAAAGCCGATGAAATCACTCGTCGGTTACTTCGTTACACTAACGCCCGACGATTCCTTTTAGTATTCTTAACTTGTACATTGATGTTCCCAGTTTTAAAACTACTCTTCTCTGAATATACGGATTTGTTCTTGAATACGAGTATTCGACATAGGTGTTCTGGTTTTCAGGGTCATTATAATTTGAAGACCAGTATGCAACACTGCTTTTTTTGTTTATTCAAGAACACAAAAGAGTGTTTTAAAACCGTTACAATAGAACACACCAGAGTTCACGTTTCCAATATTACCAAATGGAAAGATTTTGAAAACTGCGGTTCTTCTTTATTCGAGAACACCAAAAGAGTGTTCAAAAACTGCTGCATTTAGGTGTTCTAAAGTGGGACTCTTTTGTTTAGTGTGTTGAACACATATACTCGACCGTTCAAGGCGTAGTCAATCCGATTTCGATTGATCACACATTTAGGTTTAGTAACTTGACCGTTGTAGCAATAGAACTCATGTACGGCTACGAAACAAACAAGCAAAGGGAACAGTAGATAGGTTCCACTCTGCATGGAGGGTAAAGCTAGTAGACTCCAATTTATACCCAATTTATTGTACAATGCTAACATAAACAGAACGCAATCCTCCAGCACTGATAGTACATCTAAGGCCTTTTCAACTTCGTTCGACGGCATTGGTTTCCTCGCAGCTATCTTGTTCATTATCCTTAACAACCAATCAACATGGGGCTTGCTGACAAACTGGAGACGTCAATTATACTCGCAGTATTTGATTCAGAATGGACTTCCAAGACAATCACAAGTTTGGGTTTTACGTCGTCTATCAATTAAAACTGAATTTATGGCGTTTAACTTTGAACTCTTCCATGACCAATAGCTTTAGTACTGGTTCTACTGAAAATCTTTTGGTTAGTGTTCATTGAAATAGCCCACATGGAAAATCAGAAATTATGCATCATTAAAGACATGATTGTTGATTCCCCAAAAATGACAAGGCAGCCACCATAGAACAATCCAGTTGCACACATCCAAGAAAAGCTCAAAATCACACTTCCGGTGGTCCAGCGAACGCGTGCAACGGTTTTGGTGATTGGTGGAAATTCTGATACTCTCGTGTATGGAGGAGGAAAGGCCTGACCGCGTCATCAGTGGAGGATATTATAAAAAAAATAACTGTTATATAATTCTCTATGCTGTAACTTAACTATGTTTGCGTTGCTAGGATTCAGGAGGCGGTTAACTTTTGTTAACCAAATTAGACTAAGCATCCAGGATACCCCAGAGGATTCCCATAGAATCGAACGCCAAGAGGCCATTATGCCTCTCGCCAGATGTCGCCCCGGTGAACGCGGTAAAATGGTGGAAGGTAAACACAGTATTGAGCAATGCCAGAATCGTACGGGATTCATGTGGATTCATGTCTATCGTATGTGCTGGACATGGTGTACAAGCGTGTGTCTGAATGTTTCTATAGGTTGAATGAAATCGTTTATACGGTTGTCGTACTGTTTGCGTGTAGAAGCCGTCTTCTCTCGTCATCAGCCATCCACTCATGACATTGGGACATGCACATATCATTCTGTTGAAAACATAAAAAAATGAATGTCAATCAGATATCCAGCCACTATTTAGCTTAGCCAAGTGCGGTCTCGTCTACTGTATCAATCTTACCTGCGAAACATCTTCGCTATATTTCATGTTGACCTTACGTTATCTGATAGATGCCAACTGCGACACAGCAATAGACTTGAAACCTGATGACGTTTATCTCTCTTCTATCCCATGATGCACTGTACACCCATGACAATTATATGGCAGGTGTGGATCATAATACAATTCATTAGCCTGTCACCTCCCTCATGTAACACGACCTCAATTTGGCGAGGTCCCCGGAATGGCACAGCCAGTTGACCAATCTTTAATTTGGTGGACCGGTTACGTATAGAACTTCACGCCGTGCGGCACTTAGGAGGATCCCATAACACTTGATCATGGGATGAAAATTCTCACTCAACTGATTGATCAAGTTAATATGGGATTCTTTTTCCCACATAATTTAAATCATTAATTTAATCAGTATTTTAGTAAATATATCAATGACACTCTGAGAGAAATGTTGCTGGATCGCACTCTTGATTGGTCAGCCTACGTTGCACGCGGTCATGTATACGTGTATGGGATGAATTATCCCAGCACGTTATCTCGTATAGGTTTCACAGAGTAAAGGGAAATGTATACTGTTTTTTGGCAATTAAATTAGTGTCGTGTTACATAAGCGATTCTAGATTTCAGCTTAACTAGTCTCCTGTCATGTAGATATCACAAATCATCACGTGACTGGAAGAGGATAAAACGTCATTAGATTTTAGGTCTATTCATATGAAACTTAACTCATAATTAATATCAGCAAGAAACGTTTTCTTCTTGTGAAAGCACGGTTCAGGTGTTTCTTCTCAAATGAGTCAGGCCTTAAGAACATTTATTGCTTATTGAAGCGAAGAGACATTCATTATTTATTAAAGCACGTGGTAGAGACCTGGTTAATTACAGAAATGTATGTTGGACACCTTTAGGCAAAGCCATCTGGAAGTCATCCATCAACAGTGACACAAAATACATCATTCTATTAAAGCAGGAGACCTCTTTGCGCAATTTGCATTATTTTGCAGCACAATGCATTTTGCTATAATGTTTATTCGTATATCTTATCCATTGTACTATATTATTTCCTTATTCTTCCTTTAACCAGGGAAGAGTGAGACTCGATGTCGGTGGAAGGATATTTTCCACGTCGGTATCCACGTTGACACGTGACCCGGACTCGATGCTGGCCGCCATGTTTAGTGGACGCCACGAGGTGCAAAAGGAAAAAGACGGAAGTGTGTTCATCGACCGGGATGGTACCAACTTCCGGTACATTCTCAATTACCTGAGGGACGGCATGCAATCGTTGACAACCTTGCCGAAAAGCCGACAGTCTCTTCGAGAACTACGTAACGAAGCCACCTTTTATCAAGTCTTTGGACTGGTACAGAAAGTTGAAAAACTTCTGTAAAGTCGCAACGGATGGTTTTGAGTGATTGTGAGCTGGTATTTGAACAGTTCGCCTATAAAACACTGGTTGTTTGTACAGTCCATCTGGTTCTTGGAGGATCTAAATTTGACCAATTTGATCTCAGTCATACATTGTCACAAACTCACCATCTCAGCGTTACATAGGTTCTCAGTCATACATTGTCATAAATTCACCATCTCAGCGTTACGTAGGTTCAGAGTAACCTAATGCCAATGGTCATCATCAAACCGTTCAACGTAAACATTTTTGAATATGGTAGTTTTCTCAGCGAAAGAACATTACGAGGGAAATTAAGCCATCGTAAGATTGGAAAAATATAACTGGAAATGTCCGATTCCAGCTACAGTGATTAATTTGCATGTCAGTACGTTCAGGCCAATTTTCAGGTTAAATGATTCATTAATGATAGTTGTTCATAAGAAATTCAATTTTTGTTAATTCTATAAATGTAAGATGTATTTTGATGCTGGTTATACCATATTGCTTCGAGTTGTGGAATACCATTTACCATGTTTATTGATTATCAAGATATTGTTTCAGGGATATTGTTATTAAATATCATATAGTTTGTTCGAAGAATTTCACTATATATATATATATATGTTCATGTTTAATAGAAATGATAGTTGATAGCAGTGCTGAAGATATCCCACACAATACCTATACATGGTGATATTATAGAAATGCAATATTAGGTTTGTATTTTTGATGTTTATAGATATGACAAACATATACTTCAGGTGACACCGGGTGTGATGGGTGTTCATCTCGTTAAATTTTGAAATATTGACCAGTTTTACTTGATTTGCTTGCTCTGATCAAATACACCTGTGTGACCTCCATGTAACAAACTCAGTCCTACTATTAGAAACTCAGGACAAATAGGCTCTGTTTATATGCTCAATGCATTCTCCTTTTTCCTTTAAACAAGGATTGTCATAGGCTCTGTTTATATCTTCTCTCTGATTGTTATAATCGCCTGATTATATAGTTAAAAAAACAATCTTTCATGGTTAGATTATCTCATTACATGTTATACATATAAGATATATCCTTATTCGAATAAAAAACATGTTTACATACACAGAATGCAGTCTGCATTACGAGACCAATCGTTGTGTACCTAGCCAAATGTATGATCGACTATCAGATCGACAATGTTTCGGCCTGATATTTGCCAACATGAATCCAGCTTGGTTATACGAATGGTTCAAAGGCTTTTTGTCATAGATGACAGGAACACGCATGCCGAATTCGTCACGCATAACAATGGGTAGAGCTTGTAATGAATAACTCCGGACTGCAGGCAATGAGAGCTCACACTTTTTCGCCAGTAGACCTCGACCATTTAGTTCATTGGGCAGTGGGTCGGGGGTAGGAAGTATCAGAATTCCTATTTTCCTGCTACAATTAACCGCGGGACTCGATTGTGGCCATCACCTGCGCATGTGCAAATTGATCCAGATGTTTTCTATAGTCCAAGTATAGATGTGTATGTAAAAGAAAATATTTAGAAAATGTTTTATACAGTTATCTAAATTACAGAGTTGATAATACGTATCTTTTGTGACAAAATCTGAAGTAAATGTGCACTTGGTGATAAAATCATAGATAGACCAGAGAAACCCATATATGGAGCCTTTTCAAAAGACTGGTCATTTTCTATATCAAAACGGTCATCAGCCTCGATGAATCTAATTAAAAGCTTGCAAGGTGCTATACAGAGGTGCCACTTGTGGTCAAGGATTCAAATTGAGACAGTTGATATCGCCTCACCATAATCACTGTCTTGCATTCAAACGCTCCATAAAGTCATCTGCTTCTTCTAGTCAGAAAATGGCTGGTATGACATCCGCGATTGATACCAAGGACCCCTGACTAGACAGAAATCGTACGATTCAAATTTAAAGCGTAAATCACTTAGGATCATAAAAATGATAACCTCGAGACCAAAAACATTTGTTTAATTAACCCCCCCCCCCCCCCCCCCCCGAGTGTATGACTTGCAATAGTGGCACAAATTTCCCGAGACGCTGTAGGCAATCACTTCAGCTCGGGAGACTTTCTATGGCGTTTTCAAATTCACTAACATTACGATACTCTCTGTGAAAGGGTTTCCTAACACTCTCGATGTCACCTAAGTGAATAGACTTAAATTATCTGATGTAAATGTTAATGAGTTGCGTAAAAGGAGGCAATATTTGGACGATTCGCCAAGTGTAACTCTGGGTAGTTTAGAGATACTATTGTGAACCTCATTACTGGCCAATGAGGATACCACTTCACAGCCGCTGTAAATATAGCTATACGTAGCGTTACCGTAGGATGCCGAAAAGAAAACTACAAATTGCTTCTCGTCTGATAGTGGTTGGGCAACTTGGTTTATACAGATATTTCATGCTCGCCATGCAATTATCGACAATCAAGTCACTAAATATCTATGAAGTAAACAACTGTTACCGCAAGGACGTATGATACCATCATTGAAAACTGTTGGCCGCTTCTCTCTTGTAGGGAACCCTCTTTTGTTTTTATTATTTCTATTTCATATACATTTGGAATTGACGCTAACTGTCATTCGAAATAGGTCTTTCGATATTTGAGGTGGAAAATCTTTAATAGACGACAGCTGAATATTGAATGTCGGATCTGACGCTTGCTATACTCATAGACATCCCAGGGACCAGAAGTGATTCTCGTATGGTATGGCGATTCTGTCTTCGACACGGGCTCGTAGAAAAATGTAGGATATACCGACTCGCCCTTCACTGGTAAAAATCGATATTAGCAGCCATGTTGAAACTACTTTCAGGCTCGGTATCCCACCGAAACTCCGCACAGCGCATGTCAGCTGTAGTACTCACATTGTCATGGAGATCGGACTATGATGAAAAGCCAGGAGAAACACCTCAAATTAGACGATATTTTTCGGGGCAGAATTAAAGGCATATTCAATTCATTTTGTTGCATATGTTGTATCCTGATAAGGTAGATCTACCGCGTGTAATCTGTGAGCGGATACACATCCTCTAGTGTGTGCTGTGCCACACGTCCGGTGGATCACGGCTGAGTGTGCGTGATCACGACTCTTGGGGGCATTGAATACTAAAGTTGTTAAACATGGCTCCTAGCTAGGGGTTGATAGGTACGGGATCCCAACAACCATACATAGTGTAACCGTATATGGCCATCGATTCGTGGGAAATCTGAACCGGAGGAATCGGATGTTCTAACCTTCACTGGTCGTACTTGCAACAAAGATATCTTTATTTCCGTCGCAAAGTTTTGCACAGGTCCAATGGCTAAATGCTACGAGAAGAGATGTATACAAATTGCACATATCCATCCTGACTATATTGCGATCCAGGAAGGGTTAGTGCTAGATGTGTCAAAGTTGTTATATTCTCTCTTGTTGGAGAAGCTCGAACTTCCTTATTTGAGTAACGAGACTTTCCGATGGCTTTTGAGTTGAAAATGGTGTCCCTATATGTTCACCCTTCCTCAGTTCTGTTTCATACATAATCCAAAAACAGCTATTTCCAAAAGATTAAATACGCCGCGCTATCATTGTGACTCGTGTGAACTAAATGAGAAGTCGAATAGTGTAGAGATTCGCGATGTCCGTAACAGCAGGGCTCAATTCCCATGTCAATAAATTCCCATGGCAATAAATGTCCATCATCTCGAAAGTCCAAATCAAGGTAATTCACAGCCGCGAAATGCCCAAGAACAGTATAGGCAGATTTCAGCTAGATTTGTTGCTGAAGGGAACTGTATAGGATTTTCTTGGCTTCATAAATGTTCAACCAACAGTATGTCGTCTTAAAATCAAAACGCCAATCCGACATCGGACTGGTCCCCAGCCACCATCCATAAAGATTTTCGCCTCCATACTCTAAAAATCTTAAAGTCACACGACAATATCATAGCAATACGAAGCATAAATAAAGAAGCTCGTGTTTATTGCAAGAGAGAAGTCAGGTTGCCGGTTGAACAAAAAAGGCTGGAAAGGCTAACTGTGAAAAGGATTCTGACCCGTACTACTCCATGGAAAGACTAAATGGCGACAGAAATACCCTTTTATCTCCAGTAATATATATGTATAGCATCGCCTCTGAGAATACTGGATGTGTGTTTATATATGCAATCCCTGTCTGGTTTCGTGATTTTATCATGGTGAACATTGAATTGAAATTAATATAATTGAATTATTATCCATATGTAGAAATAAATATTTTGTCTTTATGCCATTTAACGTAGTATCTGCTTTCCGCTGATTTTGACCAATAGTGTTGCTATACGTGTACTATATGTTTCTGGGTTTGGCCAATAAATGGTTGGAAAATTACACAGTCATTTTCTTAATTGTTGATTTGCTATGAACCAGCTATGAAATATCACTTGCCATTAACGTCTGTATATTTATTTAAGAAAATACGAAAAGTATGAATGAAAACATGGATGTTCAACAACTTATAATGGGCACTAAAATTTATGAGAAAACAGTTGAAGATGAAATCCCGCTCTTAAAATGAACGAAGCTCGAATAGATCTCTAATCACTGGCTGAGACCGTCACCATAACGTGGAGAGAGATATGTTGTTATGATAACATGCTCGAACGCTTCCAAGAGCGGCTATTCGAGCAAAATGGATTATACCCGCGGACTCGCATTCCAGAAGTTTGCGAATATCTGCTCGGTATGCTTAATGGTGGTACTGTCCGCCATTGTTCGTTTCATGGAATTTACAAAAAGTTATATGTGGTGTGGTGACTGGTTGAATATTTGAGACGGCTCTTGGAGTCTATGTATAGACCTCAGAGACATGAACTACATAACAAAGCGAGATACATTTGCGTAATTTCTCCCAGTTTTCCAGAGAACCGGGTGGTTATGTCAATCTTAATAAATTCATAATAATTACCCCACTGATATATTAACGCGGCCCGATTTCTTCTTTGAAGCAGCAGGGACGCAACTTGGCTGGGTGGTGCTTAGTTGGTTCGTCGCGATATGACTGAAATAATGTTGAAAGCGATGTTAAATCCTATTCACTCACTCACTCACCCTTATCGTGGCTCGTGATTGAATCGTATCATTCCTATAGCAAGTGTCTCGACCTCATGATTCCATGTCGTCATCCATGTTGACCGCTCCTCTCTTGTTAGAAAATAAATGTGTTTATTAGAATTGTCTGCTATATGTTAAAGGTGAAATGCAAAGCTTTCCAATGTTCTACTAAAATGTCAGAAATCAAGGTCTTAGTAGTTATAGTTGTTTATGTGGATTATTTTCTTCTTCCGAGTATACGATCAGTCAAGACTTATACCACCAGAAAACGGAAGCCACAACTTTAGAAAACGTCATCGATTGCCTCCCATTGTTTTTGGAACGTAATGACGTTATAGTGGTCCTCACTCATTCATCCGACGTAACATGACGTCATGTAAAATAATACATTAACTAAAACTTAAACGAAGGAGATTTCTTTAACGTCATAGCGTTCTACAAGCAAAGAGAGATAAGCGATGTAAGTTTTCAATACGGATTTATAACAGGATAACGTTTACAATTTAGCAAAATATATTCGCCTCAAAATCGTATAATCGTATAATCTGTAATAAGCAACAGTTTAGAAATACATTAAAAGTTTTACAGTTCACCTTTAGACACCAAGTGTCATAGTAAATTGGTATTTCGATTACTAACTCTCAACCTTTTCTTCGGAAGAAGTTCCTTCTTGAATGTGGCAGTTGGCGTCTACAGTTACACTTATATCGGTCCCATCCAGTTTCTCCGTCAAACTGGAGCCAGTAGACAATAGATCATGAATACTATGAACAAAAATATCATTCAGCTTCGCCTTTGCAGCACATCGGCTGTTTTCCTGTGAAGATCCAATTATATAGAAGAAATTTATTCAGGACTGCATGTTAACTCGTAGCAGAGTCCTCTTCAGCAATGATGTAATATATACAGTGTTTTCCGACTGATATCAAGTTCTGATTTGATTCATATTATTATTACGTGAGAATCTTGTATGTTTATATGTATCCAGTCAATATCTAATACGTTAGGGGTTGTCCCCCTTGTATTGTGATTTATCTGCTCATCATGGGCGCTATGATTAGCAAAGTACCTTGAACCTTTCATTGATTGAGGAATGGGATTCCAAAAAATCGAACAAGAGCGTCATGCAGCTTTTAGCTCAGCGGTTAACTCCCCTGCCTCAGCAACTTGGTGAGCCAGTGAAGGTTGATAGTCCTTAATGTTCGTCGCCACGAATGGCCCACGCCAGAAATAGGGTCATCCTGCTCGACACCATTACGGCTCGGAGGTGGCCAAACAAAATTGGCCCAGATTTTCTTTTCCGACTAAAATGGGAGAAAGTGCTTTTGATATATTTGAGAGTCAAATATTATACATGGCAGTGTGACTAACGTCACAGGACCTACGAAGTACAGTAGGCATTAGGACTCGAACGCGAACTGAACTCTTGGAAATCCCCACACCCAGTTGAAATCCTGCATATATTAAGATGGGCACTGCCCAAGTCAGAATCACCAGTGATTTTCATCAAAAATCACCAGAAATTTTCATCAAAAGTAGGTCAGCTCAGAACTTGTTGGTAACAGTCTCCTAATGCGCCTTCATTCCAAAATAAATAACACTCGCCGATTTAATTTTACAATTTTCTAATTAAAGGAAACAGATTGAATAATATAGGTTCAGTAGATTTCAAGCTTTACGTGTGAAAATACATTTACATCTCTTTAATGGTTTTCAGTGCCCTTGTACAGGATCAAAACAACTTTTTGAATCACATTATTTTTCCAACAATACGACAATTTTTTATATATATCACTATAGTAGAAAGGTAGCATTTATGTAGTTTACGGTAATTCAACTCACGACCAACACCTTCTATGCACAAGATAATAATGATTCTATGTCATTCTCCTGAGTATAACCGGTACAAAGACGAATAAATAGCATCTCTACATCACGTTGTTATCTAGATATATGAGACAACACATTTTGGGCATCGGCAATCTGATGAATGTACTATTCCGGTTTTCTTGTTTCACATTATATTCTATGGCGGTTGATCGGTGATTTTCTTCATTGATAAACGTTAAACCACCTAGCTTTAACTAATTCTGCTAGGCTGTCTTCATTCAGACTGTACAGCCTACACAGTCCACAGAAAATACACCGCACATTCTTGTACTCCCAGCCTGATCACATTTGATGGCAAGTTTAGCAGGCAGTTTAATGTCTAAGCTAGGAAATGTTCCAGGATAGTTGACAGGACACCGACCACTGTAATTTGATGTGACAAGCAGCAGAGTAGAAACCAGCCTTATCTCAGTGGGCTTGGATATAAATCACTGTTAAAAACCACAAGGCTCGATAGAGCCTCTCTCTGTGTTTGTTCCAAGGACAAGCCTTAATGACTTTTAAATCCACTGATAAGGCTTCATGGTCATAAAAGGAACATGATACTGTTAAAGGCCACATGGATGGTATGTATCTATTACAATATACTGAAGTGTTAATTATAAATCTAATTTTAATCAGAATTATTTCAGATCAGAACTTGCTGGAAACAATGCCCTAATGCACGTTCATGCCAAAAATCAAGGTTCTAATGTCAACGGTTCTCCTTATTTTGCCGACGAAAGGATTCAGATGGACTGACTCACTCACTCATTACCGGACAATTTGCGATCTGTAGCCTACTTCGTAGGAAAAAACATTTTTAAATACGTCACAGATCATTTCTGGTCCAGTCAGGTATAATAGCCAATAAATGTTTGCCGGAAGTCAAGTCCTGATAATAATCTTACACCCAGAAATCTCAGTGGTGGTTTGTGATTGAGTTGTTGTGAACAATTATCTTTGCTTGAAAGGCAGTTACAAGAGGATGAATCAATTGATCTGAATGAACAATACACAACAGCAAAATTAGAACTTGAAAAAATATTTGAAAACAAAGCAAAAGGTGCGATGATCCGATCAAGATGTAGATGGATGGAAAAAGGAGAAAAAAGTACGAAATATTTTTATGATTTGGAGCGAAACAGACAAATGAATCGAGCAATAAACAAGGTAACTACACAGGATGGTAAAGTTCTTACCGAAGAGAGTGAAATCTTACTTCATTTACGATCCTTTTATTCAAAATTGTACCAGTCTAAACTTCCCGAGGGAAATTACAGTGAGTTAATAGAAGACGTTATTGATCCTGAAAAACTATCTGATTTACCAAAACTTCAGGATGAAAATAAAGAAGATCTTGAACAACCAATTGACCTCAAGGAATTGAGTTCGGCCCTTTTTGGTATGCCACAAAATAAATCGCCTGATTGTGACGGTCTCACTGTTGAACTCTATAAATTTTTCTGGAGTAAACTGAGAAACTATTATTTAAGATCTATACAGTATTCAATTGAAAACGGCGAATTATCTGACACTCAAAGGAGAGGAATTATATCATTAATAGAAAAACCTAATACAGATAACAATTGTATAGAAAACTGGAGACCCACTACATTATTGAATGTAGATTACAAAATTTTTGCGAAGTCTTTAGCAAACAGAATAAAAAGGTATCTAGGAAAACTCATTCATAAGAGTCAAACGGGTTTCATGAAAGGCAGAAATATGAGCGAAAATGTGCGCTTTCTTATAGACCTGATAGATAATTACACCGACGAAGTTTGGATTATTTTCCTTGACTTCGAAAAAGCCTTTGATTCTATTGAACATAAATTCATTGAACATAGTTTGAGAAACATGAATTTGGGGCAGTCATTTATAAACATGATAAAATTATTTTATACGAATACAGTTAGCTGTGTAGTTAATAAAGGCAAGCCTACAAACTGGCTTAACAATGGCAGAGGCGTTAAACAAGGGTGTCCAATATCACCATATATATTTATCCTCTGTTCAGAAATTGTAAGTCATCTATTAAGAGCAGATAACACAATAAATGGAATAACATTACGCAACGAGGAAATTAGAAGTATTCACTATGCGGATGATTCAACGGTCACTGTGACGAATAAAAAATCAATTCAAAGAGTTATGGATTTCTATGCTAGTTTGACAGTTGTGACCGGCTTAGTGCTGAATAAGTCAAAATGTTATGTGATGCCTTTAAATTGTCATATTCCAAGCGAGCAAGTCACTCAATCTTCTCTCAAGATCATCACTAAAGCAAAATTCCTCGGACTGATAGTGAGCAAAAAGGACAATCCAACGGACGAAAATATAAATAAACAATTAGATAAAATTAAAAAGCGGTTTCAAATATGGTCCCAAAGAGGACTTTCGTTATACGGAAGAACATTATTAACTAAATCTGAAGGTATTTCTAGATTAATCTATTTAGCTACCAGCACTCATATACCCCTAAATATTGTGCGAGAAATTAATAAAGATCTATATACTTTCATCTGGCGAAGTAAATCTGAGAAAGTTTGTAGGAAAAAATTTATGGTTGATTATCAAAGGGGTGGCCTGAAAGTCCTAGATTTTGAAATCATGAACAAAGCTCTAAAATTGGTTTGGCTGGCAAAGTATTTTCAGAATGAGCATAACAGTTTTTGGAAATTATATGTTGATGAATTATTTCAAGAGCTAGGAGGAATTAGATTTCTTCTGAAATGCAATTATGACGTCAAATGTTTTTGCGAAGATATCCCCCCGTTTTATAAAGATATCTTAGAATTCTGGAGAGAATTGTATCCAGTGGATGACGATATATACAATCAAATTATATGGAATAACAGAAAGTTTAAATTAAGAAAGAAAGCCTTTTCAACAAGTGTTGGGTAGAGTCGGGAATTATCTTCGTCAGAGATCGTTTAGATCAGGAGGGGCGTTTTCTCAATAAGCAGGATCTGGAACTAAAGTATAACATTCAGATTAATGAAGTTGTATTCAAACTGTATATCAGATGCATAAAGAAGAAAACGGGTTGCAATGTATTCAATAAGTTTAGTCCACATCCCAGGCCTAATCTTAACGAAGTTCCGAACATCTCAGATTCTTCCCTGGACTTATTCCCCATGAAGGCGAAATATTTTTACCAGCTCATCTGTAGTAAAGTATGTCAAAATTACAGTCATGAACAAATTCAAACTTTGCAGTTATTGTATAAACTACCAATTAGAAATAAAGTTAGGCAAATGGAGTTCAAAATATTATACAATATTTACCCATGTAATAAGTATTTACATAAAATCAAGATTAAAGATTCTGCACAGTGCTGCTTTTGCATGGACGAGGATACTATAAGGCACGCTCTGTTAAACTGTCCACAAACATATACATTTTGGGAAGCTTTTTTGCTTTGGATTAAAAATGGAGTTGATAACTCTTTGTCCATGAATGATTTGAAGATGGTAGTGACAGGGGAATCATTAGATGAATTACCGCAGAATGCTAATGCAAAACTCTTTTTATTTTATCTAGTTTTAGAGGCTAAATATTTCATTTACAGTTGTAGGTGTACATCCCAGAATGCAAGGTTAGCTGTTTTTAAGAATACTGTAAGATTTGAGATTGAAGTTCTGTCAAGATGTAAGAAGAGTACAATTACGAGTAGCATTCTCGGGATATTGAAGAAGCTTTGTTCGTAACATGTGGCATTCATACTAAGTTTTACTGGTTCACTAATTTCCTGTATTCATTTGTGATATTTGAAAGCATTTTTTTTTTTTTTTTTTTTTGGAAAATGAATAAGATTATACTTTATGGACTGAGGCTTAAAATTGTGTCAGTACTGGTATTTTCCCGTTAAGGAATTCATAAGAAATTGTTAGTGGATGTCTCTAACTAAGTATAATATATGTGCCAGCTGGTATACGTAGAGTTTGTGTGTTATGTAAATGTTCAATATTTGTCGGGGGGGGCTATAATATGTCTTTGTTTGTTTATTTTTATGTTTGTCCCCGGCCACGTAGGCAAGACATAAAAAATATTATAAATGCGTGGCCGTATGGCGAATAAATGCCCAGTGGTCTGTCCAGGGCTTACCCGAAAAAAAAAAAAAAAAAAAAAAAAAAAAATCTGTCAATGGTAGAGCGAATGACGTACCGTGGCTAAGAAACTTCCAACTACGTACAGAAGGAGTACAATATAAATCCATATTGGACGCCATGCTATATTATACATGAATTTACACGAGTTACAATAATGGGCAAAGCATGATGGAAGGAGGTAGCATACAAACGAAATAAAGTTGTATTTCCTTTACGATCGTCCAATACAGATACATCGAACTGTTCAATACAGATTTCACAAGCAGTCCACTACAGCTGTTGACGTCCAATAAAGGAAGGATACTGGACAACAACGTGATCGAATTAAATGCATTTCATTGAAATATATAAACTAAATGTTTAACAAAAGAAATTATACCGTCAACAATGAGATACATTAAAACGTTTTCTTGATCGGTTATCGATTTTCAGACAACATTAGCTCAAACATGAGCGCCCATTTTTTGTCAGATTTGTCAGTTTGGCATTTCTCTCCAATTTTGCTTCGAGACTGACAGGTCACACTGAGTAATCCCCCTTGGGTAGGTACTGACAGAATGTAATTTCCCAAGATTCACTGTTGAATTTTATTCATGTCAGATATGCCAGTTTGACTTTCCTCCCATTTCCCCTTCACACTGATTTGTCCGCCTTTTAGTTAGACAGAATATCGTTTCTAAGTTTCTCTCTTTGAATTTCTGGGCATGTCAGATATGTCAGTTTGGTATTTTGCTTCGAGACAGACAAGCTATAATGGGTGGTCCCCCTTAGGTGAATAGAAGCAAATTCCCAAGATTCACTCTTGAATTTTAGTCCTGTCAGATACGCCAGTTTGATTTTCCTCCCGATTTCTCTCTCTTGATTACTGGTATTTAGATATGTCATATAGCTCGATGGTTTTCTCTCTTATTTTACACTGCGAAGGGTAGGCCACATTGGCTTGTCCCCCTTAAATAGATGGAATGTCATTTCTAATTGTCTCTCATTTTAGTTTTTTTATCATGACAGATACGCCAGTTTGGTATTTCTCTCCCATTTTGCTTCAAGACAGACGAGCCATATTGAGTAATCCTTCTTGGGTAGATAGATTGTCTTTTCGAAAGATAGCCATGTCAGATACGTATTTCTCTCCAAGTTTGCCTTGATCAATTTTCTTGTCTTTGAATTAGTAGGTGCATGCCAATGACTTTTAGTTTTTCTAGGTAAAGTGTATAGTTTGTTTTAACCCAAGGGGGACTATTCAATATGGCTCGTCTGTCTCGCAGCAAAATGGGAGGGAAATACCAAACTGTCGAATGTGCCATAACCAAAAAAAAACTAAAAGGAGAGAGAATTAGAAATGACATTCCATCTACCTAAGGAGGGCAACTCAAATTGGCGTATCCTTCACAGAGTAAATATGAGGGGAATACCAAACTGATCTATCTGACATACCAATTTACACGGTATTCAAAAAATTGGAAAATGGAAAAATGTGTAGTCCGCTTTGGGTAGGCAGAATGTAATTTCCCAAGATTCACTCTTGAATTTTATTCATGTCAGATACGCCGGTTTTATTTTTCTCCCATTCTTCCTTCACATGCACTGAATTTTTACGCATTTCCGTTATCTTAGTTAAGCATTTCTCTCTCATTTTGCTTCGAAACAGATAAGACATATTGAGTAGTCCCCCTTGGGTAAATGATATGTAAATTCCTAAGATTCACTCGCGAATTTTAATCATGTCAGATACGCCAGTTTGATTTCCCCCCGTTTTCTCTCTCTTAATTACACGGTATGTCATATATGTTGATGGAATTCCTGTTCTATTTTACTCTGCGAAGGATATGCCACATTGGGGTTTCAAGCGTCTGGTCCGTCATTCATAATTCAGCAGTAGTCCATTAAAGATTATCCGCGTCCATAATCCAAAGACCTATTCCTTATTCATATAACAGCATTAGCACCAAATTCAAAAAGATAATCATAGTATACGCGATAAACATAGTTTAAGCTAGTTTCCTGCAAGAGAGAAGCTGTCCATAGTTTTCGATGATGCCGGCAAGACATCATGATGTTCCAAAAATATCAAATCCGTATCGCTGATCAGTATTCTTAATCCATATGATATTCGTTGTAAAGTCATCTAAAGAATGGTGTATCTCTTTATTGTGACTGTTCATATGAGCAACATGAGGATCTTGAAGTACATCGATTTATACGGTTCCTAGCCCCGGGTTAAGCGGAATTAGACAAGTTACGGAACGTAACGCCATAGATCTTGCACGCTACGCTCGTATTTTGCTATCAGCATGCGATAGCCAGTCAGGTGTCCTCCAGGACGATGGAGTATCATTTCTAAATATCTCTCCTATTACTTTTTTGATCATGGCAGACACGCCAGTTTGATATTTCTCTTTCATTTTGCTCCGAAACCGACAAACCGTACTGAGTAATCCTTCTTGGGTAGATTGTCATTTCCCAAGATACTCAGGCCAGATATGTGAGTTTGGTACTTCTCTCCAATTTTGCCTTGATAAATTTTCTCGTCTTTGAATTATTAGGTACATGCTGTTCACTTTTATTTTTCTATCTATCTGACATATCAAAATATTCAAAAGATGAAAAATGAAAGAGAAATCAAACTGCCGTATCTGACATGACTACAAATTCAAATGAATCTGGGGAAAATTAGATTTTATCAACTCAAGGGGGATTACTCAATATGGTTTGTCTCTGCGGAAAATGGGAGCGAAATACAAAACTGGCGTATTGGACATGACCAAAAATTGAAGAGTGAATCTTGGGAAAGTATATTTTGTCTAACCGAGTGGAAGGACTCAGTATGGTGTGCCTGTCTCGAAGCCCAATGGGACCGACATACCAAACTAACGTGTCTGATATGACTAAAAATTCAACAGTGAAACTTAGGAAACGGAATTTTGTCTACCCAAGGGGGACTATCCAGTATGGCTTGTCTGTCTCAAAGGAGAAAATGGGGAGCGAAATGCCAAACTGGCGTTTCTGGCATGGCTAACAATTTCGACGGAGAGAATATTGCAAAGGACATATATGTAAGAGGGGCAGATCACTGTGGCATATGCTTCACAGGGTAGAATAGGAGAGGAAGAATGAACTTAATATCTGAGATATATAAATTTTCAAAAGACGCAAAAGGAAAGCGAAAGCAAACTGGTGTATCTGACAAGACTAAACATTCAACAGTGAGTCTTCGGAAACGAATTGTTTTCTACTCAAGTGGAACTACTCAATACGGCTTGTCTGTCTTGGAGCAAGAAATGTTCAAAGGAGAGAATAATACAGATGACATCTACGTACGGGGGACAACTCACTGTGGCTGGTTTATGAAGGGAAAGCAAACGAGCATATCCGACATGACTAAAATTCGAGAATGAATCTTGGGAAACAATATTTTATCTACCCAAGTGAGATGACTCAATATGTCTTGTCTTTCTCGAAGGAAAATTTGACACACATACCAAACTGATGTATCTGACATGACTTAAAATTCAAAACAGGGGATTGGAAATTGCATGCTGTGCACCTGAGGAGTAGAAGTGCATGTGATGTATTTGTCACAAGGGAAACTAAGGGAAACAACTCGATGTAACGTATTTTTTGTATATTAAAATAGGAAAGGAAGCTCTTATATCTGCCTTATCTGAATACTCAAAAGAAAGAAATCAAAGTGCCGTATCTGACATAAATGACAAATTCAAGAGTGAATCTTGTAAAAGACTTATTTGACTTCAGTAAGAATTCAAGAGTGCATCTTGAGAAATAACGTTATATCTACCCAAGGGAGACTATTCAGTCTGCAATATGGCGTGTCTGCCTCAAAGCAAAATGGGAGAGAAATGCCAAACTGACATGGCTCAAAATGGAGATTACATTCTATCTAACTGAGGGGCGCAAATCGATGTGGTGTAACTATTCGCAGAGTGAAACAGGAGAGGTGAAGCTGATCTATCCAGATGAGGGGAAATGGGGGAATCAAACTGTCATATGTGACATGACAAACTCCAAAAAAAGATTCAAGTTATGAGATTGATCTCCCGTGATCCCTTACATGAAGGAATGACCAAATTGAGCTATTCGATGATAAGAATCTTAGGGAACAAAGTGTACTATTGCACTTGAAGCCTTTGTGGAAAGTACCACTGAAATCACTTCACAAAATTCGCACCAGGTTCGCATAAACCAACTGCCAACTAAATGTGTTTAGCAATGCCGAAATGCAAGCCAATTAGCAAGCGAAGTTCTCTGTCGAACATTGGCGTATAAGGAGTTATTGATGATAGAATATATATACAGTTAAGCATTTTCACGTACCACGAAACATCCGGAAGGGAGATGAGCCTAATGTACTGGAATGGAACCGAAGAACGGTTTGTGGCTTCATAGCATTGGTTTATCGGTGATGCGTTTTGATTAAATGTCAATATGATTGGATGATTACTGTAGTTAAAGTTAGGAAATACCAAGTGAGATAACATTTCCCCTGAAAATCATTTGGTTCCTGAATATACCATCCGAAGTAGCGGCTATATTTACATTTAGAAAAGGAAGTCTGGATCGTGGCCGAGATCACGACTCCCTGACGATACCGTTGTCCATTGATTCAATGTTTACTAGCCTGTGAGCGTAAAAGATGACAATGCGGATGCATGTAAAGGAAGCAGAAAACGACACGACAAATGTTATTCATCGACATTGGCAACATTGACAACTTTATTACGTTGATTCACATAAACTTTCCTGGGGATCGATATTCCCCGACTGCATTGTCCATTTTATTCACAGAAAATTTGTCATACGACTTGGGCTTTGTGTTGTATACACCACTATGTCACAGTTCCTGTCACACACGTGTCATTTAAACAACGGTACATCCATATAGTTCCAGCCTCAGTCCGGGTTTGCTGGTGAATGTTACCGGAGTAACTCTTACATAACGTGCACGGACAGGCGCACTCAGAACATGAGACACTGTACCCGTGGTGGCTGTTCCGGCGAATACCTACAGCAGAGAAAATTGAGAGATTACACAATCGGTATCGTGGACTTCGTCGTTCCACTTCTTCGTCGAACAGCCCTATGCTCGCTGAAGGAGGTTCCGGACAATATGAAAATAAAGTGTCATTTTTCTTATATTTCGACAAGAGTTAGTGCAAACCTTCAACATTCAAATTAAGGATCAAATTCAAGGGTCATCAGGTTTAATTTTACATAATCTAGGAATTTATATGATGTACTGTCATGGTTCAGCCCTACTCAAATATATGGGATTAGATAGGAATTCTATGAAAAACGCCTCTATTTTCATAGAAAAAGCTACTATTTTCTAAGAAGATAAAATGTCATTTCCTCCAAAATACCTCAATAGTTTTCTGGAACAATGCGGAATCGGAAAATCTAATAAAAATGAGGGGTCACCAGGCTTCTCTTCAAGACAGTAGGATGCCAACATGGAAACCCATGGGCATGAGGCCAATTTACCCTGATTTCGCCAAGTCAGTTTGCCAGGGTTACTTCGCCGAGATCGTATTGCATCAAAATTTGGGAAACACATTATCTTAATTCAAAATTCCTTTCACAACTGTCCTTTTAGACGATTATATATTTCTTTTTTATTAAATTTCGTTTAAATATCGCTATTTCGGTAGAAGCGCAGAAACATACGCAGTAGACAAAAAATTGGATTTGACTGGAACTTCCTTCAGGAAAAAAACAATGGTCATTTTCATTTACTTTCTTAGACACATCCCAAAATTGATATAATTTAAATTGCCATGCACAATTTACTATCGGTGAGGGTACTCCAGTCTGTATTTGTCGCTGTGTAAACTTGCGTGTACATGTATGTTTATTGAAATGTTTATGTCCAGATAAACATGCCCCGGCGCCTTCCGTTATAGACACAAACCATACAAAAGTACGTTTATAGAACACCATCGATCGAAGAACCACACGATATAAAAATATTTTCATTAAACATGTCTACGATGTAATTAAAGCTGTTGAATGATTTTTTTACATCTTGATAATCGGGATATACTTACCGCCGGCTTTGTCCCATTCATTATATTGGCAAAAGTAGCCCCGTTTGAGCTAATAGCGATATTGTACGTCAGTGTCAGGAAACCTCCCGGAGAGGACTGCATGGCAATGGCGTATACGTCTGTTAAATGACCCATGTCCACCTAACACCACGAAAAATAAATTGCACAAAATCTCGTTGTAAAATTCTGTGAAGAATATTGGATGAAAGCATACGTTAGTCCGTGATTAGCAGACTTGCCCTGTTGGCAAGAACTGTTGACTCTTCTATGTTCAACAAACTAGCTCTTTGTTATTAACAGTTAGTACAATTTCTGCCCGTTTCTCAAAAGTATCAGTAACTCTTCCACGCGCCATGTATTTTCTTCTATATGTTTATACCTTAGTTTACAACGAGGGTCTATTTCCTTGAACCGTATACAAAGTTGGTCATTTGTGTTCTCGTTCATTTATCAATGTTGTCCGTATCGCTGATCTGCGAAGACAGTGGACCTGGTCCCGGTCCCCAAAATATTGTTTAATCCATTTTTATCACTCACTGTGCTGACAACTGCAAACGAAATGGATGGACAATCAAGTGTCGTAACTGAGACCAATATAAGAAATGTTGTGGCCCATGTTATTCCATACACTGCTGGCATTACATTCAGCATTTTCTCAAATGTGCGAAGACTGTACAGTGGAATCGCTGATATATATTTTATGTAAAGTTTGTATACGTACAATATCAGGAAAGCATGAAGTCATATTTGACGTCAAAACTATCATGTTTATTGTAGTCATGAACATGGAAAGCCTTAAGAATCGATGGCTATCCGTCGACTGTCGAATCTGATGACTCCATAAGTCTGATTTTACTCAGAATACCTGTAACCAGGCTCCTGCCGCTGTTCCAATCCATCCTTTGGGGTGATTCAAACGTCCCTCCGACGCGGATGACGTTAAGTAGCTGTAATGGGCAGACATATGAGCGTCAGGAATCTTTCGAAGATTCACAGCAACGCCTAATGCCGTAGAGACGCATTCTGTGAAAACAAATTCCCCTCTTAAGTCATAGTATAGGAAGATATTACAAGGATGAAACAAGCTGAGAGCAAACGGCGTTATATAAAGTTTAAGCCCAACTTTATAGAACAATATTGTTCCACTACAAACACGACCAATTGATAGCACACTACACGGAATCGGCTATTTTACAATTGTGGTTGATTTTTACAATTGAAGCATGTATTTGCATACAGGAAAATATAGACAAGTTGCTGTCCAAGATAAAGACCCTCGAAACTTCTCTCTTTCAAGCGATTAAATTCTGTTTAATGAAATTTTATTCACACCTCAAGAATATAACCAACATCTGATCAATGTAAAACAAATATTACTGTCAGAACATTTCTTTCCGCCGAAACCTGGGCTACATGTACACACAAAGTCATCTATGGCATCTTTACAGGACCCTCCGTTCAGACAAGGCTTGGTGTCACATTGGTTGATTTCTAAAATGAGAAGAGCGTAACTCTGAGCATGCAGATATCAGTACATGGATCTAGACATCAATTTAGTCACCGATAGAAATTCAGAAACATGCAATATTTTTCACTTATGTCAGATATACAGCATCTTCTAATGGAAAGTGACAAAACGTTGGTGAGATACACACTATCTGATAGATTACAAGCGTCTAGTCCGTCATTCATAATCCAGCCGTCGTCCATTAGAGAATATCCGCGTCCATAATCCAAAGACCTATTCCATTTTCCACATAACAGTATTAGCACCAAATTCAAAAAGACAATCATAGTATACATAAACATAGGCGAGAGACACATTGATGGTGGAGTGTGCGATCATTTTTATTCAAAGAGTAAACTTGTCTATGATCAGAATTCGTCGCTTCAAGAAACTACATTATCTCGATGCCATTTAGCTCATATTGAGGCAGATTCGAGTATTATGGAATGCCGTTCTGGATGTGAACTTGTATCCCATAAATATTTCTTTGGTCTTCTGCTTTGAACCGTCATATATGTTGTAGGATTACAGGGCTCTTAGAATTATGTGTCTAATACTATTCTAACCGTTGCTGTGGCCGTGCATCGGAACTAATGAGTGGAAATTTGCGGCGGGGACAACTCTCACCGGAGATCCCCGACAAGTGGCGAATTGTGGCCGTGCACTTACGTACATTTTGAGCATGACTGAGATACAGAAATACGTCAACATCCAAGAATCGCTTGTCGTCCTTGGGATGAGTTTGAGTATCAGCCGGCATTCATAGACATCTTTTTAAATCCACAACTACATGTTATCTCTTACTTTATCGTATTTGAAAAGCCGTAGCCTGCTGAGTATCAGATGGGACGCCTGCCTCATATAATCATCTTACTATAATTTTTGTAACAGTTTCTGTTTGTTTGACCGCACTCACTCAAGTTTTTTTTTTCAGCGAGTAGCATATCCTGTATTACGATACCTCTGATTTCCATTGTGAAGACGGATTCGGCGTACTTCCCATGGCTATCCGTGGCTCTAATACCAAACGTGTACAAGGCGTCGACATCGGGAGCCTGGCCGTGTATGCGGCCTGTGTGAGGGTCTATAATCACATTGGGAGGCATGGCCCCGGATATCCTCTGGTAGGTTATCTCCCCTTTCTCGGGGTCCTCAGTAAACAAAAACAAGGAGAGACAGCAAAGAGTAATCATGGACTCCAAAACCAGCCTCTATGTCATTAACATTGATATAAAAATACTGAATTTTATCTTAAAGCTGGAAACGTAATGTGATGGCAATTGACATTTATAATCCAATTCGATATATATATATATATATATATATATATATATAGCTGGTCTTCTTGAAGTGATTTCTACATTTGAAAGGCTCAGTGATCGATCTGTTTGACTCGATGATGGAGTGACAAGTTACTATACCATCATCATCTTAATGATTGTGAAAACTGACAATAAATAAAGGTGAAAACTGACAATAAATAAAGGTGAAAACTGACAATAAATAAAGTGTCTATCTTATCTTAATCATTATTATACTGGTGTCCCAGACAAACTACATGTAAACCTCGATTAATATATAATGCAAGTCTTCAACTAGCGCGAGTTCATCACAGAAGTAATTAGTTTAATATGCTAATACGAAACAAGCAACTATAGAGTGTCGTCATAAAAACTATTAAATATGTAGAAATCCAGCGAAATAAAAAAACGCGAAACAGTGGCATAATTTCCATGTAATACTGCAAAGATTCAGTATAGTTAGCATACCTCGGCTACAACAGATACAGATATCGGTCTTCCGGCTTTGAAAGTCCCGAGTCGGCCATCTCCCAGACTCTGTGACCAGATTGGTGGTAGACTTAGAATGATCTGAAACCAGGAAATAAGGGATAAGTTTGCCAACAAATATCTATAAGATACAAATTATCTATGTAGTTTTGGAATTCGCATCAATTTTTTTCAGTAGTTCTAATTTACTAGACTCAAATATTTTTATAGTAACGATTAAATGACGTATGGTTTCATCATATTTTCTATAATGCTATGAGCACTAATAATATTTATATGAACAGCCAGATAATTTGTATCCTCTTGGTGTAATATTATGTTTGCAATAGTAAATCGCACTACGTATACAGCTGTATTTCATTCCAAATAACTAAATACCGTTGCGAGTTCAGCAAAGTCAGTGTCACCGATGAACACCTTCCCACCGTGTCCGGGTTGGATAAGGACGTTCCCCTGTGGCCCAGTCTGAATTTAGTAGAAGATCGATGAAGCAGATAAGTTTGTGTGCTGTTTGTGAGCAAGATGCACTATGGCACTCAAGGCTCTTCGGTAAAAAGGCATTGAACTACTTAATGTGGAAAACAGTTCATTTAGGCCCCATAAAAAAATGCCTTGTTTCCCATCACTGACTATTCAAAAAGTCGGACGGGCGGTCCTTTTTTATTTTTTATTTTTTATTTTCACAAGGGCATGGGAATGATTCAGTTCATTCAAGAATCCACTGATATTAAGATAGTGATTGTCTAATTAAGTCCGAAAATAGTATATATACAATTAATTTTAAAGTTTCATTTTGTACACAGTCTCGTTATAGAGATTGAATACATTGGATAAATCGACAGAAATCCCATGGCGTTTGTATTTCCATTCTCACCTCCTGCAAGGTGCTATATGTAAGGTCATCTCATTCTGATTTCGTAGTAGCAAACTCTCCATTCCTATGCAGGTAGACAGAACTCAAAAGATGGCATATTGATAAAATCTGGAATCATTGTGATTTTGAAAGACGAAACTTTGGGTGTTTTATTCCAGCAGGAAACAATAAGCTGAGCTATTCTCGCGAAATGGAGAACATGACGATCATGAATTGACGATCATGAATATGACCTTAGGCAGTCATACCACAAAGTTCACTTGGCATGAAACTATATCACGGAGGAATAGAACAATGTAAGTTCTTCAACTGAAAATAAATATCAACTATACATTTATACCGTGAAAATGCTGCAGATGTTGTGTTCCTGTATCACTACAATACATTTATATACGACTAGAAATTTATACAAAAACAGAATGAAATAAGAAAATAACCATAAAATTGCAAACAGTGCGACAATATCACGGACATGTCACCTTGATTACAGCAAAGATACTTGTCATTGAAAGACCTTCAACGAGGTCCAATTACAGATCAAAAAGTAACAGAATTATTATCACAGTCTTGGAAAGGACGAATAGATTTATCTTTAGTATCTCCACACACAAAACAGTCAAGTAAGAAGTCTCGATCCAGGACAGTGACATCCAATGGTGCACAGAAGAAACATCAAGTTGCTGGCAGGCGCCGGTAATCACACAAGGTACGACTGTCGCGTGTAAAATCTTGACATCACCCCGGCTCCTATGCCACAATAGTCGCTGGTGCAAACCAGATTGAGTTCAGCCTCATTTTCATACCAAAAAAAACACCAACAAGGCAGGTGAGAGAAAATAAAAAATAAAAAATAAATCGGGGCGGGCGGAAAAATCGGGGCCGGCGGTGATGGGAAACAAGGCATTTTTTTTTATGGGGCCTTAAGTATGCTATACGTTCTTATAATATAATTCGAATAATCCTTAGGAAAGAAAGAAAATAAAAAACTTGAAAACCTAAATTCGATTAATATTTTCTGAAGAGTGGAAGGGGGATTTGGAAATTGACCAACAACAAAGGTAACGGCATTGTCTATGACCAATTTAATTGACATTTTGTCTATCCTTAAACATCCCTCTATCCAATTTAAAACCTTGATAGCTATATAAATGATACAGTGTAATTATTTTAATTTCATACCCTCAATCCAAGACATTAGTATGCAATTATCCAGACTATATTAAGCAGATCTACATATATGGATAGATTTGTCATTCCACAGTTGTCCTTTCACATTCAATTCAATTAAGCTTTTTGATGAAGCACTACGCAATTAAGTGGATTCTAATATATATACTTTGCATGCATCCATGTTTCTGTGATCCAATCCAGGGGCTTGAAAATATGTAAGATATTCTGAAAAAGCATATAACTTTAATATATATATGAAGACAGTATAAAATATACACTTACTTCTACCGTTACATTACCCTGGGCCTCAGAGAACACGTCCACGTTTGGATAATGGACCTCGAAGAAACTATACAACAGAAGGAAGTAACATGTCGATAAATTAATCTTCACACGGCTGTTTGTTGTTCGGTTGTGATTATTCGGGTAAGCGCTGACCAAACAGTAGACAACTGTACGGGGTCTATCCGCATGGTGACATGTACTATAGCAGGTGAAATTGGAATATTGGAGATAGTGGGATTAGACTGTGATTTCGTCATTATTTCACTCATCAATTAGAATACAAGTATCTAGTCCGTCATTCAATATTCAGGAGTCGTTCATCAAAGAATTTCCGCGTCCTTAATCCAAAGACCTAATTCATATAATTGCATTTGCATCAAATTAAAGAATAAATAATAGTATGCAAAACTAGGCTAGCGTCCTGCAAGAGAGAAGCGGTCAGCAGATTTCAATGTTGCCCTCAAGACATCATTATGTTTCAAAAATATCAAATCTGTATCGCTGATCAGAATTCTTAATCCATATGAGTTTCGTTGTAAAGTCCTATCTAGAGTATGATGTATCTCAGTCACGCTTTGATTGTGTCTTTTCATATGAACACTATGAGGATCTTGAAATACATTAGTTCATACGGCCCCTATAGCCCCGCGTTGAGCAGAATCAGACACAAGTTACGAAACGTAACGCCATAGATCTTGCAAACTTCGCTCGGATTTTGAGTGAAGGCGCTTGATGATATATCCCTGTTTTATAAGTTTCTGCAATAATGTTTTGTGACATTGATTAAAATCGTCACAGAAGTGTGACACACACACCCACTGCACATAGGTATCGCACGTTATCTTCTTCGTGTTTGTTGATCAACTCAATGACTTAACGATGGTCTAAATAGACACATCTATATGTGTTGAAGGCGGTCAGTCACGATTATATAGCGTGACTGGGTGTATAGATACCCTATATCCTTAAAACGACCTGCAACATTCAAAACACTCATGCCATCTTTCTCCCTCGGAAACTAAAGCCGGTATATGTATCTATTTATTTTAGAAGACGTATGATACAATCTTTCTACTTAGGAAATGAATGGCTGTCTGGTTTGACATACCGTACGGTACGTGATGACGTTCATTGTCCAGAGGAAATACCATGATTCGGAACTCTCCCCCCCCCCCAACCCAACACACTCCAAAAAGTAGAGCGTTGTCGTGTGATGTCATACTTTACCAACAGATTTGGTTTGTGAATAATACATTCACGTAAATATGGAAGCTTAAGCATTACACTTTCGGCTTTAGCGATACGGATTTGATATTTTTGGAACATCATGATGTCTTGCCGGCATCGCTGAAAATTGTTGACCGCTTCTCTCTGGTAAGAAACTAGCCTATGTTTATGTATAGCCTAATATGCTCGTTGTTGTTTTGTTGTTGTCTTTACCTGGTGCCAATGTTGTTAAATGAAAAAGCTCTTTGGAACATGAACGCGGAGATTCGTTAATGGACGACGGCTGAATGATGAATTACGAACCAGACGCTTGTAATCACGATGATTAATGATGATTACATGCACGGGGTACCAGAAAAGTAGGATGATTTGCTGAAGTAATGATCATATATAATTTAAAACCTGAAATAGATCGTTCAAACCTTACCTTCCATTTGCCACCGTTACAAATACGGCGATCAGGAGAAACCGCTCAACCCACATCGTGAAACACGAACACAAAAAACGAAGAAGCGATAATGATAACAAAATGGCGATAGGTGTCGTCTGCCCCCTCCCAATATATCGTCACGTGATGATAGTTATGAGTTGTTAGTTTCTCGGTCTTCAGTTGATGTCATTTTGCCCCTGAAAACTGCTCTCCATGGGTCCAGTTAGTGTCGAACTCTGAAATGACTGCGTCTCCGGGCATATCGTTTGAAGACGTGCTGGCGGTAATCTAAGAAATCTAACACAGATAACAAATGTCCTTGTTTCGTCCTGCCTTCTAATGTAGATTTAAGATTCACCAATGTACTTATAATTAACAGGATAATCGATGTATGTTTGTATTTATATGGACTTAATGTGTATCAACGCAGGTTTTCATTCTTGCTATAGTCCAACCCCTCTAAGGCAAGGTTTTGTATTGACATAGGAAATATCCTTGTTTCAAAGGCATTTATAAACAAATGGCCACCAAACACGTTCATCTGAAAGAACTTGAAGTCATTATATGTACTGTGTAAACTTGGAACATGTCTTGCCTTGACCCGCTAATGTACAAACATCCCCAACGCTGACATGATACCTCAGACGAGCAAACGCAATACCTTATGTCTATGAACCTTGAACTCAACTTCTAACTCGACCAATTTATCTGGCCTGGGCTTTTTAGGACGTGTTGTGGATGGGGGGGGGGGGAGGCCCTAATTATTTTTCTTACCCCTTCAGCTATAGGAGCTGAAACTTACCACACTGTACTCTTGGGTCAGGCTCTACCAGAAAATGTAAGAAAATCCCAGACGGCCGCTTTAATGACGTCACAGTGACTTCATTTTCGAAAACGGCATCTTTTGGTCGATTTTTCGGTCAGATTTTCCGAATTTTTTATTTATGCAATTTCTCCACAAAAGCTGCATGATAAATTAGTAAATATTAATGTGATGTGAAATAAATTAGTTTTTGCCCACTTTTCTTCGCGAAAAAGCAGAAATTTGGAAGAAATATGACAAAAACATCACTTTTCTGGTACACCACGTGACCGTCATCTTGAATTTGCCCATGACCCTCTGCTCGTGGGGGGGGGGGAGGTATGCAAATAGGTTCAAAATGACCCCAATATGATCACGGAGTTTCATCTCTCTATTTTTTTGTCGTTCCGGAGATAGCGCAGAAAATTTGGTAGGGGGGCCATTTTGGCCCGGTAGGGATAAACCAGATTTTTTTTGGCATGAAAACTTCACAAAAGATAAACATATGCTCAATATTATTTGCATCGAACAGTGTACTACAGCAGTAAAATATTCCTAGTACTTCCTAACTCGGATAAATGCGTTTTAGTTGTATTTCCTCGTCTTTACTATTCTCTAACACAGCAAATTAGCACATAGACAAGTGCGATACAATCGGGGCTGAGATATCTTCGGACAAATTCCTCAGTTATAACAATTTTAAGATAGACCATAAGCACCATTTCCAACATCACTGAAAGTTGACCTGTAGTAACGAGTATGTATATTTGTTATTTGTATGTATGTATTGGGAACATGTTGGCTTTGTAATGATGATTAATTCGGATATGAAATATCGGTCTTTTTATGGATAACGAATGTCATAGTTCATTAAAACTCAATATCAATATAATTTTTTTTCATAATCTGGGATTTTGAATAAAATATTTTAATGACCACCTTTCTAATATATGGGCTTAGATAGAAATTCCATGGACAATGCCTATAATTTTATAGAGAAAACATATTTGCTGAGAAGCTAAAATGTCGTTCTCTTCAAATCTATAGTGATCTGGAACAATGCTAAATGGAGATATAAAAGTGAAAACGGGGCTTCTTCAAGACAGGATGCCAACATAGCCAAATATGGTCATGAAGCAAATTTACCATAATACCAGCGTTCCATCGTTGTGACTTAATTACCTTGAAATTTTGAGAATACATTACTCAATTCCAAAATCTTTCACATTTTCTCTTTTCTCGTATTTTCTTTTTCTATTCACTGTTCTTCGAGTATCCCAACCTTCCCACAGCGCATGCTCCGTTTCACAGGCTCACTCCACTTTACCTTTGGCATCAGACTACAATTAATCACTTCCGGGTCAGTAGCCACGACCTACATTGTTTAGAAATTTGAGAGCAGATCTTTATGAATTTTATGAGCTGCGATTTTTCAGCATTTCTGATACATCTGATATTTCAACTTGCAGATGAGGCTTCAAACTGTACTTCCTGGTGTTGATTTGGGCCATTTTGGGAAAAGCATGGTGGATGGAGACATGATCAGTGAAGGGTGAGAAGGCTCCCTGTTTACAAATTGAATGACATTCTGTAGCACCAATCAGCTGTCAGTGGCGGCAATTTGAAATTTCCATGGTCAACATCTGTCAAGACATCCACTGGTAATGTCCCACAAGGTAAATATTGACATGCCAGGTGGATTTATGCATTGTGAATTTTCTGGATTTTTGCCGATTTTTAACGCTAATACATAACAAGTAACGGAATTAATAGCAGACTGATGCCTGTCACCTGACATTTTCACATTTGACCAGAGAACTTTAAATCGTCACTGCGGCTAAAGTTTTGACTTGATCACCCCAATTTTTTCCAGGCTGACTCATGAACAACGTACAAATATTAGGGTTGTTTCAAATTTATGTTATTAAATTATTAATAAAACAAAATAAAATTTTTAATTAATTTTAATCAATTTTTTAATTATTAAAATTATTATTTTTTCTTGCTAACTGTGGTTGAAATAAACATCATACTGATAATGCTGGGTAACATCTCTTGTATTGTTATGCCATTTCTGCGACAAAATTGAGACCTTTTGGAGCAAATATAGGCAAAAAATGAGTGATTTGTCAGTACTAGGGCCAAATAGTCAATGCCAAATATGACGAGGTTCACTAAACACAGTAGGTAATTATGAGCATATTAACTTTTCAAGATACAATAAAATTTAAATGGAAGAAAGGAAATTCACATAGATACAATTACATGTTTTTTTTCAAAATCTAGACCTCAGTTCAGATCTTCAATGCTTCAATCATCTATGCATAAATTCACTTTATATCAGTCTAAAACCACATGAAATTAATAATAATCATATCACCTGTAAAAACTCAGATGTTTGTTCCACACACAAAGAATTTCCAAAATGCCTTTTGCATTTGTAACTTTAATGAGACAAATAAAATCTGATTAACTGAGTGAACAATTAATCTGACTGTTGATGGTTTCACATTTTTGTGTGTCTATTGTCAGTCACATTTGCATCATAGCAAATACTTTATCTTCATTCCATTTCCACTATCTCCAGGATTATAATTTTGTAATTTTCTTTCATATTCATATCAGATATCTTGTGGGTAGCAAGGAACATGGATTACAGGCACCGAATATTAGAAAGCCCCCTAACCCCACCCACCCCACACACATCAAATAGGTTCTCTAAGAATTTCGCACAGTGTGACTCAGAGGTATGGCCTCCAACTCTGTTGGAAGATAGGCCTTGCTCTCTGTTAAGTTGCCACTTTAATGTTTCACCAAACAGTTAACAGTTTAAATGAGGCAACTTTCAGCTGTCCTCATCTTTCATGGTTGTTAATGTAGCAGATATCAGCAAATGACCATCAGATATGGTGTCATTAAATTTTATTCCTTTTTTTCTTCTATGTTGTGTTTTGACAAGTGTTGCCTGTTTGCAGACATTGCATTCATGGACTTGAAATCTGACACAGAATATATTCCTCAATGTTATTTAGGAGTTTTCTCAGTAATAATAACTGTTTACAAGTAATATGTGCATCTTTCTAATTACTGCCAGCAAGATCTTGATGAGATGTAGATCCATCCAATTGAACTGACATATATTCTCTATATGGGAGTTGTGTATACCATAAACACCTCTGTGTTATATTTTGGTATGTGTTGTGTACACATTTGTGTATATTGCTGTCACTTATTACAGGATTAAACATGTCTTTGATCTTTGTATCAACATCAAATTTTAATCCCATTTGATAGATTACTGGGATGACCCACTGATTACATGGAGAAGTTAACCACTGCCATGAAGGAAATTTTTACCAAATGTAGTCTAATTGAGCAGCTTGTAAACAAATTATGTTTTGACACATTTTGAATTTAAGTTTTCTTTATTTTTAAATTTTAATTTGAATAATTTCATAAAAAATGAATTAAAATAATAAAAAAATAATTAAAAATAGTGTTTAACATATCTAGTTAATGCTTTATACTTCTTTTTATAGGCAGAAGGATTTTCGACTTGGTGCTTTTTACCAGATGGAAAAATATGTACAGGTTAGTGAGATATTGTACTTTTTACTTGTACCTCAGTCTTAAGGCATATGGGGCAAATCGAGGGGAAATATAAAGGGGGTACCCTTGGTATATAGGCTGTAAAATCTATATCTGTGCATAGTTTTATCTGTGCCTTCTCAAGATAGTTTGGGGATGGGTATGATTTGTTCAGATGAGAGCATTCCTTATTTTAACAATGGTTCCATCCCTGACAGGCATCAGACTACAATTAATCACTTCCGGGTCAGTAGCCACGACCTACATTGTTTAGAAATTTGAGAGCAGATCTTTATGGATTTTATGAGCTGCGATTTTTCAGCATTTCTGATACATCTGATATTTCAACTTGCAGATAAGGCTTCAAACTGTACTTCCTGGTGTTGATTTGGGCCATTTTGGGAAAAGCATGGTGGATGGAGACATGATCAGTGAAGGGTGAGAAGGCTCCCTGTTTACAAATTGAATGACATTCTGTAGCACCAATCAGCTGTCAGTGGCGGCAATTTGAAATTTCCATGGTCAACATCTGTCAAGACTTCCACTGGTAATGTCCCACAAGGTAAATATTGACATGCCAGGTGGATTTATGCATTGTGAATTTTCTGGATTTTTGCCGATTTTTAACGCTAATACATAACAAGTAACGGAATTAATAGCAGACTGATGCCCCCTGCCCGAGTAGCGGAAGATGACCTTTACGACGTGACTATGGCGTGTAGGGGAAAACCCAAGGACGCACGGTTTGAATCCCACCGAACAACTCAGTTGTGCACATGAGCGAACTACTTTTCATATGTTCTGCCCAACATTCTTTTTACGCTAGGTCAACGGAGGTATTATTCATAAATGAAAAATAATTGGAATGTTTGACAAACATCGCCTGTATTATATAAAATGTCACTTCCGGCGGTGTGCTCAGGCGGGAATCCTGTCCGAAAATCTGACTTGTGGCTGGGGTATTACTATGCCCCAGTGAGGTGGTGGCGAATATCCCTATATTATTAGGTTGACTAGATTAGATTGAAAACTGTTGACCGCTTCTCTCTTGCAAGAAACTAGCCTATGTCTATGTATACTACGTCTCGGGTTCGAACCCAGCTAGTTCATGTGTGGAAGTTTGTTAGTTACTTGCCGAAGGGCGGTGGTTCTCTCCGGGTACTCCGGCTTCCTCCACCAACCAAACTGACTGTCACCATATGAGTGAAACAAACTTGAGTGTGACATTAAGCCAAATTCCCTCCCTCCTATGTATACTATGATTGTCTTTTTGAATGACAAAACGCGGATATTCTTTAATGGACGACGGCTGAATTATGAATGACGGACTAGACGCTTGTATTATGACAAGACATGCCCAGTAGACGTCAAATTGCATTCCTTTGGAACCTCCCCAGTGCCATGGATTTATTGTCCCTCCAAATGATACCGACACCTGTTTCACTTCAGATTTGGAAAGTAGAAGTACCGTATACTACAAACAATATGGTCTTGTTAATATTTAATTAGACAACGGCACACGAACCCAATAACTAAATAATCTTTTATTGCGGGTCTTTTATTACAGATGATCCATTTCATTAAAATAGTTTGGACCAAGATGAAGTGGTTCCGACGAACACGCACTCGGATTCCTGGCAATGTTCATGGTGCTTTGCAGCCGTATATCTCTACCCTCATTCCCGGGTTACTCTTCCACGTGACGGGAACAAAACGAACGAAGCGGGCAAGTATCGGAGAGATTAGGTTATGTTTGATTATTGAATCATAGTGAGTACTTCCACCAAAAGTCTGAAAAAATAAAGAAAAAAAACGATTAATTTTTATCAGTGTATCCTGACTTGCGAGAATCTGACCAGAAAGACACAATAAGCTATCGTATACGATGAAAGATAATTAGAGCATTTCGCACTTTGAGATTTCGTAAAACGGCTTGGAGACGAGAATACGCCTGTGTGATTTGACGGTCTAAACAGGTCTTGTTGGGAAGATGGAAAACTGTTGACAGCTTCTGCCTTGCAGGAAACGTATATATTCGTATTATGGGTGCGGAAATTCTCTATGAACAACAGCTGACTATTGAATATCGGATCAACCCTTTGATTTCTTCAAATTCAGAACCATGGACACTCTTTCGCTGATGTCCACTGGATCCGATTCTACTGTTTGAATGGAGGTTTATAGAAACAGCAATGCATCACGGGATATCTTCCTGTTTTAGAGCATTTCATTGGTTAATTCAAAGTTTCAAAATGAAATCCATAATTTTCATTGGCCCATGGAGAAGATTGGAAGAAACTTCAGCCAATCACAGAGTTTCTGTAAAGGTTAATGTCCATCACAAAACTTATATTAACTGTTCAGGTATCTTATTACAGACCAATACCATTGTGCCAAGAGCACGATTCGTATATACCCTATGTGACAAACGTACCATAGCATGTCCTTGGAGGTCTAAGACGGAGGTGAAACCGTTTCCATCCTGGCTATATTGGACCTGGTATGAGGATATGATGTACGATTCGCTCTGGTCTCCCTGGGCGGCAACTGCAGACACCTCTGTTTGTGCTCCTAGATCCACCTGCAACATTACATAAATGCCAACGTCCTGAATCCGGTATAGCTGGAGGCCAAGAATCCCTAGACCCTAGATTCTTCTCAAAGTTAGTCAGTGTATCAATTGATCAACTGATCAGCCGCTGTTTATGTAATAGCACAATAGCCCATGGATAGTATTTCAGGCGCGACGGAGACCGGGGGTGGGGGGAAGGGGGCCAGTATGAAAAGAAAGGGAACCCAAGGACCACTTTGCCCCGCTCCCCGCCTTCCCCTCCCTCAATAATTGTGACTGAAGTGCCTTGAAATGGGGTAGTTATGTGTACAGAATGTCTGAAATTCCAAAAATTTCCTGGGTACTCCTCATCCACATCTTCAGAAATAACAAGTATTGACCTTTCAAATTGTTGGGTGGGTATAGTTGAAATATTATCTGCAAATTATTTTTGTAGCAGTCTTGAGGAAATTTTATTGAAAAACGCTGATTGGCGTTTTTTTTTGTTTTTTGTTTCTTGTTTAAGCTCCTGAAATGGTTTTATAATTGCGAAATATTATACCCTGTTAAGCTTCTCAGAAGCGCCAAAGTGCGTTAAATCACATCTAAAATTCCTAAAATTATCAGGGGGAGAACCCCCGCATCCCCTGTTTGAAGGGGACCCCTGTCTCACCCCGTCTGGCCACCAATATTCAAGTCGCTCCGGCGGCCCTGTGTTTATAAGGTATACACGATATATTACAACACAAAACCGAAAATGTTGTACATGAGGAGACATCCAGGTACACGAAATCTGCACATTCGCGAGCGCTGGAGTCACTTCTGTTTATCAGTACCATTATGTGAATGTTTCAAACATGTTCCACACTGCAATGCCTGTTGTATGCACTTCAATCTTTCATTGTCTCTATAGCTTAGTTATCACAACATAAACTTGCATCTTTAGATATGGAATGGAGCCTAGACCGACCAGAAATTTCAAGTTGGCTTGAACCATTTGAGAATTATTCCAAGACGGTCGGAATCTAAGAATAGCTTGTAAGAGCACCAACCTGAAGCCATGATCCGCTGCCCACACCAATCCATCCTCCGGTACCATTCAGCCGGCCTCGAGAAGCCACACTGGTGCCCTCAGAAAGATAGGCCGACATCTGAGCATCAGGGATAGTTTTCTCTCCCACATTGACTCCTAGAGCGTGATGTAGGCAATCTGGAAGATTGAACTGTGTTTGTAATGGCGCATTTCATTCGTGTTAGTAGAATTGACTAGATTACAGAATTCTGTTCAATGAGAAGAGTTTGCCGACTGAAAGATCGTGTTATCCTGCCATCTTTGAATTATAAGCACCATATCCGTCGATCATGGTTCACAAAATAGTTTCTGTCTCAATAAATCGAAAACTTTCTTTCGTACAATACATAGAACCAATTTCCAAACATGCATAAGATGATATCCGAAAGAACACAAGATGGTAACTTTCGTGCAAGAGCAAAGCGGCCAGCACTTTTCAATGAATGACTGGATAGGATTTAACGACGTCGCTTACAACAATTTTTCAGTCATATTACGATGGTGTATCTGCATGTTCAGCGTCAAGCCAGGCCCTCCCGCTTACGATGCGAGCGCACTAGTCAATCACAGTGCGGTAAGTTTTCATTGGTGATAGCGAGTATAATGTAACACAGGCAGGCTTTGACTGGCTGTTCATTTGAAGATTATGGAAATGTAAAATACATTACTTTCTAGTTGGAGAGATATATAAGTGGTGCAAAAGTTGACTAAGTCTGGGCCGGGTTTAAGCGGAATTTTACACAAGCTATGAAACAAATCCTCTATATATGCTAATGTCGCCCTCTTTTCACTTAGTGTTGGCCCATTAGCAATATTTAATTTCCAGCGGCGCAGCGGCGCAGCGCCGCCGGATATCTGAATTCAGTAAACATGGGAGCGGCCATCTTGATATTGGACGAGTAACAGGTGTTTTCCCCAGCCATACTTCAAAGACGTGCCGTGGAGTGATCCAACTAGTTTCATATCGTAAAACGACAGGATTGTATCACCCGTTCGCGGTTAACACATTAATATTAATTCTGTTATAATGAATTCATCGAATAAATGCCCTTTAGTACTATTTTATTATGGCTGAGATACCAAATCGATGACCATACATGATCAAGTTATTCACCTGTACGTCTGCTGCAAAATGTTTGAGATTGAACTGCGAATTATTAAAAACTCGAAACAGTAAAACACGCGGATCGGATTGATGTGTAGAGAAAGTCGATCTAGGCTTAATTTACAATGACACACGCCAATAAAGAAATAGTGGTTTGATGATGGGTCCCATAAAATGCCACAGCGCGAACTCTTACATCAGGCTATATGAAGTGACTTAATACGCCAACCAGAGAACATTACTTTCAAAGTCCTAGTTGGACATGCGGTTCATGTGTACATTTTGCCAGCAAGCACTTAACTTCCGCCTAACCCCACACTTTCCAGATGGATCCTTGCGCGAACTACATTAGTCAAACCTTTAATGAAAACAAACAAATCGACGATTTTTTTAAACCATAATGGTGCATCGTGACCTGTATTCACCAGTTGCACACGTAATCGGCTTGTAATACGCAGATTATAAGCTACAAACGTTTCCGCCGGCATTGATGCATCTGCATCAATAAGTTTTCTTGTAATGGATTGAGGTGCCTACAGCTAGGAACGATGAGGATGTTGCATGTGAACATGCGTTGTGACGTCTATATATAATGAACAGATAGCCATTCACACATCACAAAATATACCCATTTGATAACATATTATAAGACAGTCCAGGGGTACTCATCCCATTGTTAAGTACAGTGCATGACTTACCAAACTGGCACTCTGCACCTCCGTACCCCACTGAACAGGTACACTTGTGGGCATTCGGCATATCAGTACAACTTCCTCCGTGTTGACAGGGTTTAGACAGACACTGGTCATGTTCTGTATGCAGAATAAGAGTATATCGAATTGCTGATATATTTTATAATAAAAATGTGGATTTTATATTGAAAGCACTGGTGATTCTATAGTGATGGCGATATAGTCAAGTAAAGATTATTATTTCTTGTTCACTATCATTTTCAGCATCACCAGATCTAGAGGAACTTAAGTGTTACAAAATGGCAGAAATGAAAATACATATTAAAATTGATGATTGGACGTGCACGTCGTAGTGTCCACGTGGTGTCATAGTGTCCACACGAATCCTGACAGAGATTCAATTTTGATAGGAACTTTAGATCAGACATTCAGAAGATAACCGCCATCTATAAAATCATCATTTTAGGCTTGAAGCTGACTGTGAGGGCGATATCTAAATGTTCTTTAAATAATTGACGAGGCAGTTCTTTGTGGAGGTCTCTGCCTGTTGCTTATTGAATTTCCCATCTGCCGCCCGTTTCGCTATATGAACCCCACGGGTCGATGTTTAGTGAGACAATCATTTCTGTGTGGTGCAGGGTGCCCCACAATATACATATGGTCACTATAGTGGGACAGTCATTTTTAGCTATGAAAGGTCCGCGTTGTGTTCTGTCCTGCAATATCTCGTTGCGGAGGAAAATTGGGGGCCAGTTATCAGGGTGATATCTGTGGGGTAGTGGTGGGATATTCAGTTCAAAATGAGAGAGGTTTCGATCAGATGCCCTGCAGCATCTCTACATATCGGGAAGTGATTCAATACGCGGATAGTGTACTACTCGCCCTGCAACGAGTCCAATGTGACGAATTGACCAAATCGCTACACAAGCCCCACATATTCTGATTTATTCCCACCCCCATCTGAGGGCCACATAGACTGCCCACACAATCCCCACAAGTTCCGTAGGGTATCTTTTTTTGTAAGGGCTTCAACACTTTATCGAACATTCCCTAATTTTGAAAATTACTTATTTCATTGTCATTTGTTAAGAGTCCATAAATGTGTTTTCGAGCAGTATAATAGTGTATTCTCTCAGTAGATTGCAATATTTTGATCGTTCACGGTTACATACGTCTAACACCGATTATGAATATGCCGTCCGCAAATCTCCCTTGTGGGTCAATTGCCCGGATGCCGAATGTATAGGTGGCGTCCTCATCCGGAGCAGGACCGTAGATGTGGCCATCTGTTGGTGATAACAAAACCGCTGGTGGGAGGGCACCAGATATCAGCTGGTATTTCATCGGACCGCCCTCTGGATCCTGTGAACATATTCATTGGAAACAATATTAGGTTTCACCTCATACGAACATCATATGTATTACAATGTATAATGGAGAATGGTTTAATAGATAATATAAATATAACTGAGCTAAAATAGAAATGGCGATGCTTCTGAAATAAGAAGCTAAACATATTAGGGCTCAATACTCAACCAATAACCTAATACGGAAAGAGTTTTATCTCCCTTGTTTCACTAGGGTGTTTTGTTACTGAGAACTTCCGGTAAGTACCAAAAGCCCTCACAATTAGTTTTAGTAATTAATTCTATTTTTCTAGAAAATTAACTTTCTAACAGGATCTATCGTTTCATGTAGAAAGTATAATTAAAATAGGTTCAACATATTCTGGAACAGTTTATCGATATATTATTCAAAAAAATTGCGGTTGCCTTCGGTAAAAGTGAAATTGAGGCGACTACTTCCCGGAAGCAGCGTTACGTACCTCTAATTTTGGAGAGGGGCAGTTATTTAGGGAGAGATTAGATACTTTCCGAAAAGGGTTATAGCGGATCTGATACAAAAATATTTATATGGATTTGAAGGCAGGAACATCATTCTTGTCTTCATCGCTTGTCTTCCACATAAAGCCATTTTATCGGAATCCTACAGCACTTAATAAAATCCAGTTTGAAATAACAATGTGTTTGAGAGGTGTTTATGACGATATGTCCAATCTGACACGTTGTAATTAGCCCAGGTTTCGTTTTGGGTACCTTCATCTTTTAATTTAACTCTTACCTCTGCTCTTACGTGTACTGAAATAAATGAACCGGCCAGAAACGTGCCCAGTAAATCGTGTTCAGACTGCATAATCCACACCGGGGGTAAACTTGTCACTCTCTGTGAATGATAATTGAATTACAAGGGAACATATAAAAACACTCGAAGGATTAAACTAATTGATTAAGGATTGTATGCATATCAGAATATTTATCGTTATTCATATACATGTCATTATTTTGGTACAAATATTCCAAGGCATTAATCATCTTTTAATTTTTCCCAACTATAAAGGCAAGAGGAGTGTCTACATGAAATGCAAGGTTTGTCAAGAAACTCACAAATTCACTACACTACTATAAAACGTTATTTTGGCTAAATGCTCTTAGGGTTTTGCTACCTTTGGCTTGCAAAATATTTGCCCGTGAACCCCATTGAACAACAGTCTGACCGTAAAGTTATATTTTTAACAAGAGCACATTATACAAATGACGTTTCCACCGCACGGTGTTTTATGAAAAGAGATATAAAGTTTCAATGAGAACATCATGGGAATAGTCTGGGATTTCAGGCTCCTGCCAAGAATGCACAGTTCATGTGCAATTTCAGAAAACAAAATTCACTTAAATGTTGATCACATATACTACTTGTTAACACCAACCACAGAGGTCACCGCGATATTCCGCAAGAAGGCATTTTAAAAGATAAGAGAAAATCTCAGATCTAGAGAAGGCTCAAACATGAAGTGTGGGGGATTTTCTGTTAGAAAGCGAAAAGTTTGTTAGGAAAAACAGTAGATCCTTGATAAATTTTTAACTAATCTGAATGTTCTTTTGCCTATAGATGCAAGTTTTGTGGTATACACTGGGGATGGGATACCCCTTGAAAATCCACATACAATCGAGCTCACCTCTACCAGTTTTCTCAAGTCCATGTTTTCAATGAAAACGGTTCCACTCCTGTTGTTTCCCGGTCGCAATATAACGTTTCCTCCAACTCCAGCCTAATCAAGAAAGGATGATCAGTTCATTTAATTTATTCATATTAACTCGGTAGTGAATTATCACTAGATACTCCCCATCACATTATTATGATGAGCAATACTATAAAGTTAGTTCAGGAAATGGCAGAATATTGATCTGTTAAATGCATGGTTGCTCTTGATAGTTAGCCTATGTCAAACGTAGCCATTCTGAATATAGGGTCAAACAAGCTGACAGCCATCTCATCATTTTTAACACTATTGCGGCAAAGCGGATGCATCTGTTTGTGGATTGCGAACTGCCACCAACATACTTCTGCAGAGGGAATCCACAGAAGTGACCGGTAATCGAATACTTTAATATAGTTTAATATCTTTCGATCAGTTAATTCTTTACTTAATCAGAAATATTCCCGATTGTGGCTACAGTAAACATCCGATTTGTCGAAATATATGGTTGCTTTTATTCGCCATACGTCAATTTTTCTCAACTCTTACATATATCTCACCATTTTTTTCGATCACACACCATTTCCTTCGGCGGTTGCATTTATTTTTTCTTTTTAAATTTAATTTTAATACATTCGTAACACGAAGTTTGCTAGATAGGATAACATATTTATTTTGAAGGGGAAGTAAAATATTGTTCCCATAGGCCATTCTTACCTCCAGTGTTAGGTTCCCTTGTGGTTCGGCTTGTATGAATACATTAGGGTACTCCACGTCAAAGAAACTATGGAAAAGACGAGAGCCTTACATCCATTACCATGTTCGAGAGACAACCATCACAAGAGAAAGCAATGGTGCCTCCGTCATCGAATCCTTATCATAATGTGTTCTATTAGATAAAATTCCAATTTGTTCTCAAAATTGCGATGGTTCATATCAATAACATGAAGATGTTACTTAGGCTCCTAGTTTTCTGCTTCCGCCATAGGACGATCACAATCATTACTGTTTCTTCTTGCTCGATTGAGTAACAATTCACCAATAAGTTAACAAAACATTAGATTTACTACCTCATTTTTCCAAGTTTATCATTTCTATCGAACTTATAAGAGTATATCTTAGACGTAAAATGTCAGAAAGACTACTAACTGAACTCAAGAGGAAATTCGAAACAATTTAACTTGAAGACCTCGGTTCAGTAAAAATGTAACAAATATTCCTGAATTCCAGGAGAGTAAACGAACAGAGTGTTCGTTATATAAGTTTGTTGAAAAAACCCAGCTATATTTTAATATATATTTACCCTACCTTGCAGTGACAGTCATATCCCAGAGAAAGTTTTCATTCTATAAGTTGGTTGACAAAACAGCTATATTTTTCATACTATTCATCCCTACCTTGAAGTGACAGTCTGGAAGAACAGTACAAACAAACCAAAACGCATTATGGATTTCATGGCTCCAACATGGGCAGAAGATGCCGGACCAAAATGGACGTCGTTGGTGCACCGATTGTGTTTGAGCCAACTTGAGCACTGTGCGACGGCGTTATGATTGTTTAAGCCATTGGATTTCAAGTGCAGACCTAATACAAATACATACAACCTGACAGGGAGGGTGGTCGAACGTTGTTTGGCTCACATTGCTTCGTTACTGAGTGTATGTTTGTCTACGGTCAAAGAGTGTACGGTGCTAAATATTTTTCTATGTCAAGTTAAATGTATTTAGTGACATATAGCGATCTTTACTATTAATAGTTTCAAAAAGTAGATTTAACAAATCTTGGTATGATTTTCTATATGTAAGTTACCTAGCATCTTTAATCATCATGTTACACTTTGTTAATTGGTGATTTTCCAAAGCAATACTATTATCCTGCAAGAACAAACTATTCACGATGATTCAAACTGGATATATGCATTATTAGTCATTGGCTATCTTATACGAACGAATACTTCGGTCCTCTTCAAATAATTTGGTATCTAATGTAGCAATAAGTTAATATTTGTCCCTGTTGTCGGATCAGGTATTATACAGGGTCAATCAGCATATATTGATCAAAGTCTTACCACGTGATTTCGAGAGTTTCGACATAGGTACCGAGTTGAACGTAAAGTGTGGCATGCACCAATCCAGCCGACGGCAGGCCAGAAACAGATCACAATGGCGGCTTGGGTCGTTTTGGCACTTTTACCTGCCATAGTGTTATGCCAGCATGAGGGGTAAGGCCAATTCAAATTTCAGAAAGTTTGCTTTCTGAACAGATTGATAAAGGGAACGATACTTGCTATCTGGTTGACAAAATGTTCTAGAAATTCGTTTAGAACATGTATGCCGCACGTTAGACCGTAAAAGTAACTTTCTTTCGTTTACAATTTGGGACAGATTGTGGAAGGGATGAGGTTACATCGGAACTATGTTTGCCTTTGATTATCACTTCTGGTATGCTCTCTAATTTGTCAGCTTGAGATCTATTCATGAAATCTGTGGAATGCTAAAACTGATAAAGTATATAGAAAACAAATAAATATATAAAATAAATTCAATAAAAAGAATTTAAAAATATGCTAAAATTGACAAAATATCTTTGCAGAGTTTTGGAAATTCAGTACCCGAGTATTAGAGTGTTATCACAGGCCAAGGGTAACATATCACTACAGGTTAGTCATATTGATCTTGATATTTAGGTTCGTGATTGAAGTGGTGAATGTGAGATAAAACACACGTTTGAACACCTTTCCAGAAACTCTCTGATTGGCAGGACGTTCATCTTGAAAATTTGAATTTTACCAATCAAGAGTTTACAAACTGGAAGACATCCCTTGATGCATTGGAGTCTATAATCTATACCCAGATTCGCGGTTCCAAATTTCCAACAGCAACATCACCATGTTAAACGCACTGTATTCTGGTCTCGGAGAGGTAACGATTAATTCCGTTACCGTTAGATTAACACGAGAAGCCCAGTGTACGGACTCTTTGATTACTGATTTTACTAAAATTACTGGGTAAATTATTAAGAAACTCGAGAAATCAATGTAAGATTAACCAGGAAGTATGTCATTTTTTTACAGTCATACATATTTCCAGATAAGTGATAGCTTTATACCGAAAACAAATGACCATTATTTTTTCCGATTTTTGTAACTGCGTAAGGGCTTATTGGAGTGAACATACAGAAATAAGCACAGACGTCTGAATTACCACCATTTCTGGTTCCAGGCAGGTGTGGGTGGTAACGTCCATCTAACGCCAGGTAAGAACGGATCAGTGTATTTGGACGATGTTGATCTTCTGGAGATTATTCGTGTGAGTATATAGTTCATACCATATTGTTCTTTTCTAGTAATGAACCTTTACAGAAACTCTATGATTGGCTGGAGGTTCTTCCCATTTTCTCCACAGGCCAATAAAAATCTCAGATTTCTGTTTGAATATTTGAATTGACCAATCATCACTTAGAAACAAGATAATATCCCATGATGCACTGTTGTTTCCACAAAACCCCATTGGTTCATCTCAGTATACATCATAACCATCGTGTGTAACCATGGTGACGACTGAACCTTTCCAAAACAACGTTGCCGTCATTTTTGAAAGTATGTAGACAAATTATAATTTTCGTGCAAACGCGCGTTTACAAACGAAATGAAATTAGTCACCGTAAATTAAGAATATACCGAGGAAATATATAGGAACATTATGGATCTATTGGGACGTCTATCATCCATAAATACAAATTGAAATATTGACAATTTTAGAACAGTCATAACTTACCGTAATATAACGATTTAACTCCAAGAGACGGATAACAGCTATTGGAGAGAGTCATTCTGTTGTAACCGAGGAATATCTTTTTACTTTGAAATTTTCATGTAGCTTGGAGAACTTTCAAACTGCAGTGCGGAAAATTTCATTCAACTTAAAACAGGCGCCATTAGGCGCCTCGAAGCGTTTTTGATCGTGTTTGGGGCTGAACTCTATATCGGTCGTGTTGAAGGCTGGACTGGTGCCACCTTAGATAGGACCCAGCCCCCACCCAATGATATTTTCCTTCGAAATCAAAATGACGGCCATGCTTTTGGGAGACCCGTCCTAACCATTGATGTCCCTAATCAACATATAAATGGGAGAAACACTGACAAATGCAATGCGAATAATTTTCTGGGTTATTGTACACGTAGCCATTTTCATAGTTGGTTATCTGTTTATACTTTGTACATACTACACGTGACGTATACTCCTAATTGTTACAAGTAATTTACACTGAGTTCTTGCTTTTGTATATGTTGGTGTTGTACAGATTGTGAGAAGTTTGCCGCCAATATGGTCAGAGCATTCCTCCCTGGGAGATCTGGGCCAACTTTCGAGCGGGCAGAAAATCCATTATCAACTCAGCGCAGCGGTATGTAAGGATTATGTGCTCTGACCGTTATTGTTTAGACGTTTAAGAATAACGTGACGCAATTTCAGCAAATGTGTCTCTTTCTCTCGATCACTGCAGTAACAATTTCGACAGATGCATTTCCGTCGACCAACAGCTCTGTAACAGGCGGCTCGATTTCGGTCCGCGCGGCCTTGTCATTGAACGCCATGGAATCAGTAACAATAAAATATTTATTAGAATATTCATCTCATCTTCTTCCCAAATATAAGAATCGACTGCTGGCCCCCAGGCGCAGGAAAAACAAGCAACATATTTCCGCGTATTTAATGTGGTAGAGTGGCTGTATTCTACGGTGGCTCATAAGTGACATTGATTATATCCACCCAGGTGAGAATAATTTCCACCCAGGTGATAATATTATCACCCAGGTGAAAATAATTTCCACCCAGGTGAGAATAATTTCCACCCACGTGAGAATAATTTCCACCCAGGTGATAATAATATCACCCAGGTGAAAATAATTTCCACCCAGGTGATAATAATATCCACCCAGGTGAGAATAATTTCCACCCAGGTGATAATATTATCACCCAGGTGAAAATAATTTCCACCCAGGTGAGAATAATTTCCACCTAGGTGATAATGCAAAAAAAAAAATACAAAATTAAAAAAATATCAATGTCACTTATGAGCCACCGTAGTATTCTGTGTGTGAATGTAGCGCGTGTTTAGAGCGTTTATGGTGCGACTTTCGAGAACACATGCAGTCCGTACTTAGCGTAGTTTTCTTGGCAACTCCGTTTTAGCCTAATGTTGTGTCACGCTGATGGCAGGTCGAATATTACAAATACTCCCAGTGATGACCATTACCAATGTAGGGAGTTTGAAGCTTTTCATTATAAGATGATTTTGATTGAGAATCTGGATTATCCTCTTTTATTACAAATGTAATTGTAATCCCTACTCGTGTTACCCTAGGATCCTGAAGGTGGAGCCGTGACGTACATGGTGGTAGCTGGTATCCTTCCCCCGGGGGTACAGCTCACCTCGACAGGCCTGTTAACAGGGGTTCTTCCGGAGACGGATGCCACTTTCCGTTTCGCCGTTCGGGCAACGGACATACATGGGAAATTTTCCGATTCAACCTTTCATCTTGATATCAAAGGTATGGAACGTTTCCTGTCGGTGTTCATGCTATTACATCGATCACCTTGCTTTCAAATTTAGTTTACCTGAGATACAACACATATCACGAATCGTTAGATTCCTGGTATGTGCTTTAGAATAGGTTAACCAGAAGACTATTCTGTGAAGTCATGTGACGCAGTCAGTATGTCGGCACCTCTTCCCACTTCCCTTATATGTGTTGTAATTTAAGTATCGAGCGTTCATATAAAAGTACAATCTTAGTGTGAAGAATGTTTGTTCCTTAGACCTACGCGCTGTACTGAGCTAACCCCGGCATAGGGCCATGGAATTCAAGATTTTCATGTTTATTAACATCCACAATGCAAGACTGATTCACTTTGGAATTCAGGATATCAGCTGATAAAACATTATCATTCCGTCTGATAAAGCCATCAGATGACTTCGAACATGTATATCTAAAATTCCTCAAACAGTTGCTTGAAGTACATTCCAAAAGTACGAACACAGCATGTAGATTCGAATTTGTCCGACTTCCTCTTAAATTTGATAAATTTAAACGCATGGTGCGGTTCTGGGCGCACATCTTGGAAAGTCCGGGAATCTGACGTATACCGAGGCACAATTTTTTTGGCGAAAGTCGAGGTTGGTTGCATTATACAGCGTCATGAGGACATTGAAATGCAGAAAAGTACTTCATATATTCAGTCATCTGACAAGCTTATTGTCTTATCCTCAATGTCTAGCTTTTTAGCTAGATCACTTTTCGTCCGTGGTCCGTCGTCCGGCGTCCGTCCGTCAGTCCGTCCGTCCGTAAACAATTATTGCTATCGCGATTTCTCAGGAACTACTGCACGGATCTTTCTCAAATTTGGTACACAGGTGGTGCAAGATACCTTTTATGGTCCGATTAGAAAATCCAATATGGCCACAAGGCGGCCATTTTGGATTTCCCCATGGAACCTTGTTATCGCGATTTCTCGGGAACTACTGCATGGATCTTTCTCAAATTCGGTACACAGGTTCCCCTTATGGTCTAGTTGTGCAAGATACCTTTTTCGGTCCGAATCGAAAATCCAATAACCAGGCGGCCATCTTAGATTTCCCCATGAAACTTTATCGTGATTTCTCAGGAAGTATTGCATGGATCTTTCTCAAATTCGATACACAGGTTCCCCTTGAGGTGTAGTTGTGCAAGGTACCTTTTCTGGTTCGATTCGAAAATCCAATATGGTCACCAGGCAGCCATCTTGGATTTCCCCATGAAACTTTATTGTCATTTCTCAGAAAGTATTGCATGGATCTTTCTCAAATTCGGTACACGTTTGGGGTCTAGTTGTGCAAGATACCTTTTCTGGTCAGATTCGAAAATCCAATATGGCCACCAGGCAGCCATCTTGGATTTCCTCATAAAACGTAGTTATCGCGATTTCTCAGGAACTACTGCATGGATCTTTCTCAAATTTGGTACACAGGTTCCCCTTGGGGTTTAGTTGTGTAAGATACCTTTTCTGGTCCGATTCGAAAATCCAATATGGCCACAAGGCGGCCATCTTTGATTTCCCCATGAAACCTTGTTATCGCGATTTCTCATGAACTACTGCATGGATCTTTCTCAAATTTGGTTCACAGGTTTCCCTTGGGGTCTAGCTGTGCAAGATACCTTTTCTGGTCCGATTCGAAAATCCAATATGGCCACAAGGCGGTCATCTTGGATTTCCCCATGAAACCTTGTTGTTGCTATTTGTCGGGAACTACTGCATGGATCTTCTCAAATTCGGTACACAGGTTCCCCTTGGGGTCTAGTTGTGCAAGATACCTTTTCTGGTCCGATTCAAAAATCCAATATGGCCACCAGGCAGCCATCTTGGATTTCCTCATGAAACTTTGTTATTGTCATTTCTCAGGAAGTATTGCATGGATCTTTCTCAAATTTGGTACACAGGTTCCGCTTAGGGTCTAGTTGTGCAAGATAACTTTTTCGGTCCGAACCGAAAATCCAATATGGCCACCAGGCGGCCATCTTAGATTTTCCCATGAAACTTTATCGTGATTTCTCAGGGAGTACTGCGTGGATCTTTGTCAAATTTGGTACACAGTTTCTCCTTGTGGTCCAGTTGTGCAAGATACCTTTTCTGGTCCGATTCGAAAATCCAATATGTCCATCAGATGGCCATCTTGGATTTCCCCATGAAACTTTGTTATTGCGATTTCTCAGGAACTGCTGCATGGATCTTTGTCAAATTTGGTACACAGGTTCCTCTTGTGATCTAGTTGTGCAAGATACCTTTCTCTTTCCGATTCGAAAATCCAACATGGCCACCAGGCGACCATCTTGGATCTCCCCATGCAACTTTGGTATCGTGATTTCTCAGGAAGTACTGCATGGGTCTTTCTCAAATTTAGTACATAGGTTCCCGTTTGGGGTCTAGCTGTGCAAAATACCCTTTTCTGGTCCGATTCGAAAATCCAATATGGCCACCAGGCGCCCATCTTGGATTTCCCCTTGAAACATAGTTATCGTGAATTCTCAGGAACTACTTCATGGATCCCGTCAGTATTAAGTATTGTACGGTCTTACTATTTTCGAGCATGGTATCTTAAAAGAGATATCTCAAACTAGCCCAGTAAACGGAACAGCATTCGTTCCTAATTATAAAATCTTAAGTATGTTTCATAGCTCATACCAAAGGATCGAAGAGATTTGTCTTCGCTTCCAGTACCCAATGATGACACGTGCAAAAAAAAAATACTACAAAACGAAGACGAAGGATCCTCCGGACATTCACTTTCAGACTAACTTTTCTCTTGTACTATAACAACCGACATAAGTACAGTTTCTAGAAATCTTGAAACTCCTTAAACTTAGAAAGATGATATCTTGTTGTTTTCCAGTGTCCCTTTTTCGATCTTTTTCGCTCAGATTCGAAATTTTGTAAACAAATTTACAGATCAATCGTTTGTTCTTAGTAACAATGGACAAAAAGATCCTCTTGTCATTAGCTTACAATTATCGGACAATGGTGGGCGCCAAGATCCTTCAGGATCTCTCGTTTTGTAGACTAATTTATCCCGACGTCTTTAGCTAATTGACAATATAGAAGTGTTATTTGGAAATACAGAATAAGTTCGCGCAAGTCAGGAATTAAATGTGGTAGATATCAACAGTAATAGAAGTGGCAGATATAGTAAACAAAGTCCAAGTAATGTCATTGAGAGTGAACATCATTTCATTCTGACCTGTCCTAAATATATTACACTTGGAAAAAATCTTTTGAATCAATTTTTAACAGAGCAATGCTTACAGCTTGTCACAGACACCCAAATTTTGCTTGCTTACGAAAAAAAAAAGTTGCGTGATCAGTAAGTTCATTCAGGCAGTGTGATATATTCTCTCAGGATCATGGCAGGTTAACCGTATACATGTTATTAATGGTGTGGTTATATGTCAGCTTTGCTTCGTGCGAATCACAGGCCCGCAAAACAAGAGTTTTGGGGGGTGTGGACGGTGGTATTAGGGTGAAGTGTCGAAATATGGGGTCTCTATATATATAACCCCATGCCACACCCCCCAAAACTCTTGTTTTGCGAGCCTGTGGTGCGAATATTGCTTTTATTCTGCATGTAGTCATTCATCTGCCATGTTTTGCACATTGTTGTTGCGCTTATTGACTATATATATTTCCAGTCCATAGATCGCGTTGATGCGTCAATAAAAGAGTTATTAAAAAAGTTCTGTAAATCACCGTTCTGTCCTTTCGAATTGTTTCAAAGGTATTCATTACACTCTTCTTCCCCAGCTTACTTCCCCTGTACCACACAGATATGTAAGAATGGAGGGAGCTGTCATCCCAAACCTTCCGGGGATCATGACTGCCACTGCATACATCCTAATGGCGGCAAGAACTGTGAACTAGGTAAATATTTGTATATTACTACGCTCATAAACAGCTTGTGTCATTTACGTCCCTACTCTCATCCCCATCGTTTCTGTCAGTGGATGTGACGTAATATCGATCACGTGCAGTAATTGGCGAATCGTGGTTAGTATGAGGAATCTGGTTACCTCCAAGCTATTACGGCACGGTGATTGGATATCCAGATAAAGCGCCCCTATCGGAGAAGAGGCGCGAAACGTGCGGTGTGCATCAGCGGGGGAACAAGGAGAGTAGGGACGTGACACAAGGTGTTTATGAGCGTAGTGTATTACCACATACCAACCGTTGTTTTTTGTTCGATATTATAGACAAACTTAGATCCATAAAAAACTGACCACACATCACTGAAAATATTCACCGTGTCTCATAAACTACTACAGCACGTAATGGCTTCGAAATACAAATTTAAAAGAATAATACAGCAATTAAATAATCCTATTTTTGTGAAAATATCGTTTACTAGCGAGTGGAGTTTTTTCCAGAGTGAATCTTAAAGCTTTGTAGAAACCAACCATCCTGTATAACTGGGGAGTTGTCCAGGGAAAATTGACAGCTAACTGCAATTATATTATAGACATTTCATTCTTGTAAGCACTCGTTTGTCAATTACCATATGGTAGGGGTTGAACGACATAAAATATAGTTTAAATCGCAATTCACATTAATTAAGCGGTTTGAAATCTATTGTATGATTTTTGTGAAGAAAAACAAAAATAGAAATGACCATTATATAAATATGTTCTTGGTCAATGTTTCCTGTCCATTGAGCACTACCCCAAAACGTATTGAAGAAATCCAATACATATTTTTCAAGATGCCACTTCTCTGTAAATAGACTGTCAGAAGAACCCGTTCGGTGTGGCCAATAACTTGAAGCAAGTTCCAGATGCCCAGATGTCCGCTCATAATACCTTCGGGGGTAACTTCGCTAGTAACGGTCGACTAGCACATCCCACTGGCTGGTATGGTACCGATCAGACATCTTGGCTTCAAATTGACTTAGGTAAGTCTGCGAGAATACGACAGGAGATATCATTCCTGTTTCTTCAAGGCAAAGTTGATTATTTCTTGGGTTGATGCCATATAGTATACTGCAATATTGTGCATGAAATTGGGTTAATTCTGCATATTGAGGTAAAAGAAGGAAACTTGCCACATTTATAGTACTCGATCGGTTGATTAAAATTTGCTATGGGCCCACTTGAAATTATGCCAAGATGGCCGCCAAATTCAAGATTGCTGCCACTGTAATGTAGAAATCAGGAGGTCATTTGGTACCCCTAATTTTTTTTATTAAGTTATGCCCCTTTTCGGATGTAATAATATCTGATTTTGTAATTTCAGTAGGCATATGATCTATAACTAGATGAATCAGTTTCCCAAATTTTGTCACTCTATATACCCAGCCCGGTTCTGCAGATATTGCGCTAATAAAATGACGGACGTACATGACGACAGCAATGCACCTAGGCCATAATAGCCTGAGAGTTAAAAATTGACAACTGAAACTTTACAGTCTATGATATTGGGGTCATTTTGAGCCTATCATACGCTTCTAAACCGAAGACCATGAGTAGATTCAAAATGGTCATAAGAGAATGACTGAACAGTTTTTCTTAAAATATTTTTCTTTTTGCGCATGAAAGTCCTCACAATTATTTTAAATCACATCATATAATTATTTCCTAATTTATTATGTAGTTTTCTGGAGAAAATAGCATAAATAGAAAATTTCTAAAATCTGACTGAAAAAACAACCCCTAAGAGAACATTTTTATATGACGTCACTGTGACGTCATTAAGGCAGCCATCTTGAAACTTATTACATTTTCCTATAACGCTTAAGTCCAAGATATGCCACAGTTTCAACTCCCTATCATTTGGTGTAAGAAAAAGAAATTAGGGTCCTAAATGACCTCCTGATATCTACATTACAATGGCGGCCATCTTCAAATTGGCGGCCATCTTGAAATAATTTCAAGCGAGTCAATAGCAAATTTTAATCAGCCGATCGAGTGTTATATATGTGCCAAGTTTCATGCTTTTTACTGTAAGGGTAGAATCTTTTCACCATATCGCAGTACTAATAGTGACAGCACCCCAGGAATGACTTAGTATATATGTGGCGCACAATCAAAGCGTGAGATACAATAATCCTTAAACGGTTGGAAAATTCATTAGAGAAAAATAAAGATCCCTAATACAAATTTGACAACGGGAGCATCACCATATCCGAAAATATAAAACAATTGACCACTTCTATCTAGTAAGAAATTAGCAAACAGGGGTAAAAACGATTGGTGTCCGGTTATTTTTGTTTCGTTTAGCGTTTACCAACGCAAACTAAATTATTTCTAAACGGTATAACGGAACGCTTTTTTAACTACGGTTTTATGGAAAGATTCGATATCGCTTCGTTTATATTGCGGTTCAGTTTAGCTTTCTCGTTTACCAATCGAAACGATTTGTCTTTCCGTTCATCAAGCGAGACGATTTGTCCACATAACGATTCAATATCTAAACGTCAAACGGAACGAAAAAATATCATAGTTCAAACGCTTTTTTCTGAATGAAGCGACATGTAGCGCCCAAACGTTTTTCGCAAACGAAACAATTTCCGGCAACCAAACGATATCTAAACGCTAAACGATAACATGGCGCCTCCAACGCTTTTATGAGCTAAACGCTTTTCTACCATTACAAACAAAACGATATTTAGACGCCAACGAAACGGTATAATAACGCAAGCGGAATACAGTTCAAACGAAAGGATTGCCTAAACAACCGACACCAAAGGCTTTTACCCCCGTATATATATGGTTACTAAATGTTGGGTCTTACGCTAGTATATTTATTAATGATATGGTTGATAGTATTCTTAATCTGATATGTGACTTCCCTCACTAATGTATGACTGTATCCATGTCACGTATATGGTCGTTGACACGGAATAGGCTATGGTCAACCCATATCTTCCCATACAAGCGTTTTTAACGAATGTTTCATAATTCCGGTAAAACTAAAATATCCGTATAATGCCGCTTCAAATCCCGAGATATTTAGAATTCTATAATATGCAAAACATTTCCTGAAATTTCGCTTTTAGCTAAAAAGTGACTATTGCCTGGATTATGGCAAAAGTTCTATTTTTATGTGCATTTTCTCAAATGGAATGCTTGCACTTACTGACAATGTTTGACGCATCTTTTGCTGTTACTGTCTAATTATTTGTAGCAAGTTTTCAAAGTCAATACACCGGGAAAGTAGCAAAACTTGCGTGTTTGAGCTTTTTATGAAATAAATTAATTGACGCAAACCCTTGAATGTGAACTCGTCAATGTTTTTTTTTCAGAGATGCGAATAGATATTAGTGTCATATTCCAACTATTAATTTATCATTAAAAGTGCTTCAGGTATATCAGATATTGATATAACGAACTGTGACGGTTGACCCTATCAGCAAATCATTTGATGATATCATCAAAAACACGTTATTTGTTGATATCAGCAAATGATTTGCTGATATCATCAAATGATTTGATGATATCAGCAATTGATTTGCTGATATCAGCAAATGATTTGATGATATCAGCAAATACTTTATATTTGATGATATCATTAAATATGGTGGAAGGTCAAAGTATGAACCATAACATGGAAGGCTCCCTGTTCAGAATGACAATAAACTTCGTCACAGCGCATGTTCCGTTTCACAGGCTCGCTCCACTATTTCTGCCCCCATTAGCGGCGGTTGACCTGTAGGTCCTGACCATTAACCACTGTGGTGGACCTACCTCGCACACGAGTTTCTGTGTACATCCGACCGGACCCCCGGCACGGTCAACATAGATATAACACAGAATTGAAAAGTGATCGGAATGTTCAACAAATAGCGCTTGAGATCATACTGAATTTACAGGGGACATGCTTAGATAAATAATGTCACACAACCGTTTCAATCTGTATCGGCTTTAGTACTATTTGATTACAGTACCCACATCATATAAAGATAAAAAGCCATATGACTTCATTGAGGCTTGGTTAGTTCTGTCTTTATCGTAAGAGCCTGGTCTCCTGTTACGGGTCAGTAAAGGGTCATAGAGATTAATTTATTGTTGTATGTGCGGCTATGCCTTATCTCCTGCCCTAAAAGCTAACCAGTGAAGAAGCACGACAATCGGCTCTGCCTTAATATACCATGCTCCATGCTGACCGGCTTTCCCGAAATCATTATCCCCTTTTGCCTCACCCCGATTATACTCAAATGCAGATCTAATGAATTTGTGTCTACAAGTCAATAACCCGCGTTTATCTTCCCTGCTGTATATTTATTTGAATGCCCTTATATTCATGATTCTATTTGTCATTTATTAGTAAAGTTTGGCGTAAGGTATATGCCAGAGGTTTGATAGCGGCGGCTATTAAACATATTCCCTACATCACCCAAATCACTGTAGTTGCGTTTTATTGTTATTGTCTGGTTCTTTAAGTACCGTAATAGATATTGCATGTGATTTGTCGGTAGATAGCTTTACCACAAGGTATAATTTATCAAACAACAGGATGAGAAGGGAGCAGGCATTAATATTTGGACTTATTTTCACGTTCCGCCATATTTAATGATATCATCAAATGATTGCTGATATCAGCAAATCACTCGATTTGATGATATCATCAAATGATTTGCTGATATCATCAAATGATTTGCTGATATCATCAAACCATTTGGTGATATCATCAAATCATTTGGTGATATCAGCAAATCGACTGATTTGGTGATATCAGCAAATCATTTGATGATATCATCAAATCATTTCATGATATCATCAAATCATTTGAAGATATCAGCAAATATTTAATGATATCAGCAAATGCCGAATAAAAAGTAAAACGGCTTGCCATACGGCCGAACAACTCTTTCAGTTTTTTGCACATGAGCAACTACTTTTCATATGGTCTGTCCAGATAAACACAAATTAATCTCCAGATAATTCTTTTTAACGCTAGGTCAACAGAGATATTATGCAGACTTGAAAAGTAATCGAAATGTTCCGCAAACATCTATTTTACTATATATGATGTCACTTCCGGCGATGTGCGCGCGGCCGAGAATCCTGTCCAAAAATTTGAATGGTGGCTGGGGTATTATTAGACCCCCAGCGAGGTGGTTGGATACAACTGTTTCCCAGTGTTTGTCCACAGATAAGTACAGATTTATTACCTTTCTGGTGAGTTTTTGATGGCTGGTTTGTTTATATTCTGATTCGTACTAAGTGTAATGTTGTCCACACGCTAATCAATTTTCTTTCATTCATCGAAGGTACCCCATCGTCGGTGTACGCTGTTGCACAGCAGAGTCTCAGCGCCGCTGCTTATACGTCAGCATTTCACTTGCAAATCAGTGTGGATGGTAACAGTTTTACCAACATCAACGCAACGAACAATGTGCCGTTTGTACGTATTGGGAATTCAGAAATTACTGGTATTTGTATGAAATACCCGGAATTGAGTAAATTAATTTTCAAATCTAATCTATTATGTAGAATAAACATTTCTTTCTGCACATTTCCAACCTTTGATTTCTCTGTGTCTGGGTTCTTCTGGTGACCAACGTTACCAGGGACCGGTGTAAAACAAAGAACATTTGGTAGGAAAGAATGTCTGGCTCCTATCTTTGAACCCAGCTAAAATATTCTTTCCTGCTTCTTGCAACATAAGTTACAAATGTCCCCCGGGAATTTTAGTCCCCTTTTAAAATTTTAAATTAAAAAAATATATATATATTAAATTTCAAAATTAAAAAAAAAAATTGAGCTCACAGCAGTTCCAAATGAAGTATACCTCTGTGTAATTTTGAATAATGTATATGTAATATTGTGTTATTGGGGACGATTGGGATTGGGCCATCTTTGACATCGTCAAACAGGTCGGCGTTCTGTAATGGCGGTTGGTGTTATAGACGATGTGAGTTCGACTTCCATTTACCGCCAATCTTTGATTTCTTACTGCTACATCATATTTAATTTCATACAGACATTCACTGGGACCAACAATGCCTCTCCTAAGACTACTATCCTTCCGGAAGCGGTGACAGCGCGCTTTGTTCGATTCCTTCCGGTCACATACACAACTCGTCCTTTCATGAGAGTGGAGGTGTACGGTTGTCATCTATTCTGGTGAAGTGTACGAACAGGTAACGGTAAAGTAATGTGAGTCAGTCTCGGTGCTTTTATGTGAAACTTGAAGAAACTCCCTATGCATGTATATCAGAGTTACTTGATCAGCATGGTTGTCGACTTTATTGTTCTTAGTAAATAGAAAAGTATTATTTCACACCTTGTCATACACCACAATGACAGTGGAACAACAACGACAACCAGTGCTGGTAAAGTTACTGTGAAGCATACGCAAAAAGAGATGTTTGCTCCATGGTTACCCTTGATAACTTGATACTTGTTAAGCAAACGGGATATAGCATCTTTACATATAGATGTTTTTGGTGGTTGCTACTGTTCCAGAGTGACTTTGCCATTATTGCCAGCTTCGACAAGAAGCGTGCCACATATTCCTGGGGTCTGGTTTCGATTCGCAACCAGTCATCATCCGTACAACACTTGTACATGTGCTTTACTACGAAAGTGCTACCTTAGAAATAACTATATATTAGCACATGTTTAAAGTATTTTAAAGTTATAACTTATTTAAAGTTCATTTGGTTCTAGTTTCAGTATACGGGCCTGAAGTTCACTTCCGCTTTAACCATTTCACATTCAGCCAAGCAAACCAGTTAACCAACCAATAGCCAGGACGGGGAATTCTGTTAATCTATTGCCTCTATTGGTGCATTAATGCCAGTTTTATTACATCCTTACCACAAAATAAGACGAATGAAAGTTTTGTTCGTATTGACAATGACAATGTATAATTCTAGCGTCTTTACTTTTCACTATTTCAGAAATGTTTTTAACGGAGTGTATTTGATCGTAGCGTGCTCGCCATATACGTTCTCACAATATACTGACCGTCTACTGGAGCCCATCCCTCTGTTAGTCGCGGGACTTCTTGAACTTTTGTTCTCGTGATCGTTCTGTTGGAACGGACTTCTGTTGCAGAAAAGCTTTCAAATCTGAATGATTTTAAAGTTAAAAAATACAATAAAATAAAGGACATTGATTCCTTTTCGTGCAAGGCCCTCGTGTTTTTCGTTTATATGTATTTACTGACTGTTGACGTCACGTCGGACCTTCAGTGAGACCGTCTTCCGAAATGAATTTCCGAAGCACTAAAGAGGATGTTTCCAAAACGTCTAGGTATATATGCAGTATGTTAGCTATACAATATCCCAAATAAAAAACATGCTATCACAGAGCAGTCCAAATCATTCACTTAAACTGCAGAAACGGTCGAATGTGTTGATATTGCAAAGAGAGCATACTTTGTACAGATTCAAGAAAGCTTTACTATAAACGACCATCATAGGGATAAATGTATAAAAAAGCTCACGTTACAAGCAATTCATCGATTTATGACGCCCCCAACTTCAACATGAAGATAAAACGATATGTCTGTATCGCAGTCAAACATAAACGTTCTGATCGCCCACGAGAATATTAACTAACCATTATTACTAGAAAAGAGGAAATTTAAATCGAGATTTCCGCAGCCATAACGGCGGCAGCGAGGCATTATTTCCTAATCTTACTAGAGATTGACCCGCAAAACACAAATTACTCATGAAGACATCTTTAACATATACGCAATATCATGCATGTGGGACAGAAAACTTCTCCTTCATTGACACTGCTGCCTTAACCTCTATATCAATATCTGACCAATGGTCCCAAATAATGATAGAAGACGAGAATGAACGGTGCAAAATTAACCTGTAGGAGAGGACGTAAATGGGAATGACATTGATGCACCTCGGCCATCTTAAGACGATGATCGTTTCGGTAGCGTTAGAATGTGTGGTGATTCAAAAATAGCGTTTTACTTTCACCTTGCGACTTTGCGTTTTCTTCGTGAACCCTATTTCAGGATGGAAAATTTCGGCAAAATATTCTTTTGAAGGGACTCGAATCAGATTAATCCAGGAGATGTCGATCTTTCCGTTCATTTATCAACTGACTTCGCACAAAAATTTAAAAAATCCGATATTAAGCTCCGTTTTCATCTGGACCCTTCGATGGCGTTACAAAGAGCTTGTACTTTCGCCATCGCGTGCTTTATTGGACGTTCACAATAAGAAGCAAGGGTCAAGTCAGGTCTTTGCACGCACTGTTTTGATATATCACCGATCAGCTTCAGCTATTGCCTCCAACATAATCGATAATACGTTAATCAGTTATGTGTTCGATACCCTATTAGCTATATATATTTGACCTTCATTCAGTTGAGTTACATTTCAATGTAATTAAGCAATTTTTACAATGCACCAAATCTCATGTAGAAAAAGTATCGTGCCAATGGAAGAACATACCTCCCGCTGGCATACAAATAGAACAATTACTTTTTAAAAATATTTTTTCAATCGAGTGAAAAGCAGTGGTATCAGTTGATTGGCACCGCCATTTCATCAAGACGAATAACATCAACAGAACCGTTAGAGGTATAGAAACCCATTCAGAGGTAGGAACAGTCTGAGCGCGGATAAAGCCCCCTCTCCCTGCTCCCTTCTCAAGATATGAAATATTTTGTTACAGAGAAAATATTGTATGTCGGATTGTATTAACACGTCGAATTATTAGACAGATTTTATCAACAATTACACGTACTGGGCAGCAAAATATGTTTTATTTTTTACCTTATGTTTTTAAATCTTTGTGTTAACGAAAATCAGTCCTGTATCTCCATGACAAGGATGAAAAACTCAGAATTACTCCGAAGTAACGTTTTGGTTAAACTGATCACAGATTTGGATGTCAAATTTTTGGAAAGTTATCGCGCCACTATTTCTAAAACCTCTGCCGTTGAATATATGTGGAAATTGAAAAACTCAAAATGTCTTACCAAATAACTTGATGCGAAAGGACACATGCCGTACAGACATATGTATCCACATGAGATTTCTCGACTCTCTATACTACAATTTCTAATCAGAACGTTTTTGTCTGTCTCAATTCATTAATAGTAATAGTTCAAGAAAACTGATCGCCGATATATTAATGTCAGAGGCCATAAAAGCATTATTTAGCTCTACTACATGCAAGGGAAATCATTCATGGGATGTTTCCCTGTTTATAGATTTGCTTGAATTTATGTTTAATGATATTTATGTGAAATTGGCAATACAGGATATCAGCAGCATTTAGGTATCCTAATTGGTACTCTTTGGGCACCCCTTTTGGCTGACTCATAACTGTTCTCTTATATGAATACGCTTTCAGAAAACGATCATTTCAAATTACAAGCATCTGGCCCGTCATTCATAATTCAACCGTCGTCCATTAGAGAATATCCGCGTCCATAATCCAAAGACCTATTCCATATTCCATATAACAGCATTAGCACCAAATTCAAAAAGACAATCATAGTATACATAAACAAAGGCTAGTTTCCAGCAAGAGAGAAGCGGTCAACAGTTTTCAATGATGCTGGCAAGACATCATGATGTTCTAAAAATATCAAATCCGTATCGTTGATCAGTATTCTTAATCCATATGATATTCGTCATCTAGAGAATGATGTATCTCAGTCACGCCTTATTGTGACTGTTCATATGATCACCATGAGGATCTTGAAGTACATGGGTTCATACAGTCCCTAGCACCGGGTTAAGCGGAATTAGACACAAGTTACGAAACGTGATGCCATAGATCTTGCACGCTACGCTCGTATTTTGCTATCAGCATGCGATATGTATCGCCAAAATTGAGAAACTTGAGTGGAGGCGCTTGGTGGTATAGCCCTGTTTTATTCTCTATACAGACCATCTTCTCGCTATGGATAATCGCTAAATAAATGACACAGTGAAGGATATATATCCACCTTCACTGGATTTGAAGGAAACTACAGATAGGCCTAACGGCACATCATATATAGACCTATGTCTGTGTAACAATGAAGTGGGTCTTCCCTCTCGCCGACTTTACGACAAGAGAGATGATTACAATTTCGACCCATTTCGATCCCTTTATGCACAGCAATATTCCAGTGGGACCTGCATATGGCGTATACATTTCTCGCCTAGTAGCATTTGCTAGATCCTGTGTAAATGTGACGATTTTATTCACCGCCACACAAAATTATTGCAGGAAACATATAAAACAGGGCTATATCACCAAACGCCTACCAAAGTTTCTAAAATTTGGCGATACATTTGACATGCCGATAGCAAAATACGAACGTAGTGTGCAGTATTTATGGCGTTACGTGTAGTTTTAAACGTAATTGGTGTCTAATTCCGATAGGGGAAGTATGAACCCATGTATTTCAAGATCCTCATGGTGTTCATATGAACAGACACAATCAAGGCGTGACCGAGGTACATCATTTTATATATAACGAATTTACAACGAAAGTCATATGGATTAGGAATACTGATGGAACATCATGTGACAGCATCATTGAAAACCATTGATCGCTTCTCTCTTGCAGGTAACTAGCCTATGTCTATGTATACTGTGATTGCTAATGCTGTTATATGAATTAGGTCTTTGCATTACGGAAGCGGAATTTCTATAATGGACTTTGAGTGAATATCGAATAACGGACTAGGGGCTTGTACCGTAATATTTCGAGGTTCCCGTCAATGCATTTACTGGTTGGTCATTCACCTTTATGAAATATGAAGAAAGCTATGGGCAAAATATTCACTGACTGTGTTGCTTTCATTGTGCATGGTCTGTGTAATTACTTGAGCTAAATTCTACTTCCTCACTCACAATGCCGTAGTGCGATATTATATATTTCACTGAGTTCGGTTATGATATTACCAAATTGTCTGCTTGGCAACTTGCAGAAAGATAATACATGTACAAAATGTCATATAAATTGAACAGTCTGGGAAGTTTTTATTACGTTGCCCGAAATTACGAGTTAAGTAGAAGAATCATTGCGCTGTTGCAAATAATTACTCATATTTCCTAATCAGACATTTTAAGACACCTATTGAACTGTGTCGTCCCTAATACAGAACGAACTGAAATGGAAAGTCGTTTGTGACATTATCAGTAGAAATGAACCTAATTTTGGTTCGTATTTATACCACCCACGCGTAGGGAAACATCAGATCAAAGGTGGTTGTCGTTTGATTGGGCTTTATTAACTCTTTAAATTAACGCAATTATTACTGATTCTAGTATCGCAGAAGAGTAAAAATAGTCTGGGAATGTCACGAGAGAAATACTAGCAGGAAACGCGATATAAAAGCCGGTTTCCATGCACACTGATATCTATTCCTTCTGAACCTTCCATGGTCCATTCAAACCTTGTTTCTGTTAAAGGTAGGAGTACACTCGTTATGGTGAAATAAACCCGAAATAAGCCCGGTATTTGGTCATTTTACATCCGACGAATGCTATAAAATCTGTCAAATTAATTGGCAGACAGTTCCAACATCGACAGTTTCAGGCCAAAAATGTTCTTCCGAAGACAGACATATGCACAGTCTTTCTTAACTTTTATCGAAGGCTTATTATTGATAAACCGAACAACATTGATTATAATAGATGGATAGTTCTTGATTATAATCGATGGATAGTTCTTGATTATAATCGATTGATAGTTCAATGCTTCATAATTGTGGGACTATTTTTATTGATAACCTTGCAGCTTCCGCGAAATCACAGCGACAGAGGTGCCTGTAAAATAAATTATATAATTAGACATCTTTTTATAGCGAGATATCTGAAGTCAAACAGTGATATATTAGATTCAATTACATTCTGATCATTGCTTTAATAATCATATGGCGCTTCATGGTGCCTTATTGACCACGTATAGCATATCTTTACTGAGGCACATGCAACAACGGCTTCGGAGAATATAGCAATTGATTTAGACCGTTAAACCACAAATGACGTCTTTTGTATGGGTTAATCTTCAACAGATAGAGTACATGTACTTTGTATTTTGGATTAAAATCTGCTCGTTCGATTGATTTTTTTACGCCACAGTTCTGCCTTGATATCTGATTCCAAAGAAGACTGCTATCGTCAAATACAACAACGATACAGGATGACTGCGATGATAGTCTTATAGTACGAAGTAGGCTGTCATTTGTAAATTGTCCGGTAATGAGTGAGTGAGTGAGTCAGTCAGTCCAGCCGAATCCTTTCGTCGGCAAAATAATGAGAACCGTTGACATTAGAACCTTGATTTTTGGCATGAAGGTGCATTAGGGGACCGTTACCAGCAAGTTCTGAGCTGACCAACTTTTGATGAAAATTTCTGGCGATTTTTGATGAAAATCACTGGTGATTCTGACTTGGGCTGTGCTCATCTTAATATAGACAGGATTTCAACTGGTGGGGGGGGGGGGGGAATATTTCCAAGAGTTCAGTTCGCCTCAGAGTCCTAATGCCTACCCTAATTCGTAGGTCCTGTGACGTTAGTCACACCGCCAAGTTTTATGAAGGCCTCGGATGCTGGAACACATATTGGAAAGCGCTTATCTCACTTCGAGCAATCGAATATATTAATGGTCCAGGATGTATCAATGGGTATAAAAGGTATATATATTATTTAGGGCATACATCGAGAATAGATTTTGGAATTAAACATTTAGGCTTACTTTAGTTTAACAGTTTTGTTTTCACCCCTTGCAAGAATATAAGATTCGAGCCTTTAGAATTATTGTCGTCATATCTGAAATTTAACATGCGGCTCTCATCGACAATAGAATTTTCGCTTCATTACATTGAAAGGCATTTGTCCTGGCAATTAAGACCAATTCCAAACATATATAAAATATATTAAGATAAAACAAGATGGTTTCCCAAAAGAGAGAACTGTTCAACAGTTTGCATTGATAAACAGAACATATAATCATATTCTTCATGTCATATCATTATGATTGACAAGTAATAAGGGCTGGTGAAATCACATCAGAGAAAGTTGCTGATTTCTTTAAGAGTTGTTTGTTGTTTTATCCTGGGAGTTGTTTCCCCCTGATTTGTGCAATTCATATAGAGGTCGCAATAAAGCTGAATTGAATTGAACTGATTCAACAAAGCTTGTTCAATTGATTTGCATCTTCGGCTTTCAGCGAAATTTTGGTCGTAAATAATAGACAAAGAAGACAAAACCAACGCATTGCATTCTGAAGACAGTTAAGACAGTTCTGCTAGATTATGATAGTCTCCTAAACAATCGGCAGACCTTTTTGTTATAAATAATTAAGCACAAGCCAAACTAATCAGTATAACAATTAGCTAATTTGATATGAAGCGAGCAGACAAGAAAATGGTCCACGACCATCACTACAATTTCGAAGCATACGTCAGGTCTACCATTTAGTAGACAGTCGTCGTCCATACAGATTTTCCGGGTCCAAAGCCGAGATACCTTATCCTTACGACAAAATCAGCATCCATATCCAAGTGAAAATGATATAAATTAAACGCAACATATAAAGTTGGTGGAAAAGATGGCGGCGTATGGACAAAAGTCATGTGACCACACAGGCCAATATTCTGACTGCATATCTAAGAACATCAGAAGAACCGGAAATGATCTCTGTGAGTATTTGTATCTGAGTCACGCTTTTATTCATTCGCAACTTCTCGGGGATCTCCGGTTTGAGATGTCCCTCGAAGGCCATTGACGCCATATTGGACTAGAGCGTGGTCACGTGTGTTTCGGTCTGTCAGGGAACTGTCAGTGACGTCACGGGAATTATATCTTGCCAATACGTGGCGTGTGTACCATTTAAACTGATGGTTTTCTATTGAAACGTGCTTCGAATGAAAAGAATAAACAGTTTTTAGAATATCTGACGTAAATCAGAGACTCGCAGGGAAATATTTGCTGGTCGGGGATTAAGGCTTCCGCGAGAGTGATTGGGCTTCGGAGCCATGCGTATTAAACCGTTCCGGCGCGTCACATCTGGAGATTCATAGGAAATTCATGTTGTCGTCCCCCGAGCGTAGAATCAGTCCCCTTCGTAGATTTCCGCTCGGGAGTTCCGAATGGCTTTTATTGCGACCACACGGCCCCCAGATTCGGCTTGAGCAATATCAGAAGCAAATATTTAAGAGCAATGAAGTAATAGCTCTATGAAGTCATCTGATAAACTGTGTGACCGTTAGATGGAAGGGCCGGCCAAAACGGGAAAAGTATTAGTAAAATGCAAGTTCTCTTATTACAAAAATATAGATGAATACAGCCTACATTCTCACAGATGAGAATCGGCCACCAATAAATTATTGACCAGTAATCGTAGTTTCTAAATGTTTGCTATAGTAACTCTAACGATCAATGCCAATATAACAATAACATGATTTTTGAGGGCGTTATACTTTTTTATTGGCCCGAAGGGCCCGAGGGCCGCTAATGACTATGGCGGGCTGCTAATTACTGATGGAGGGCCAATAAAAAAGTATAATGTCCCGAAAAAAATCATGTTATTACTATTATTACCAGTTTCATCAAGTTCACTTGATTGTGAATGCGAGAGCTCGTCCATTCTCACTCCGCGCGTACAGATCAGAAAGTGATCTCTTCTTGTTGTCGTCTGCTAAAGCATTACATCACCATGGTAAGCGCGAGTCACCGATCTTACGTCACTGTGTCAAAGGTCAGGTAGCGGGCCGATATTCGGCTGCAGCTCATTATCGGCCCGCCGCCCGCCGATGTTGTTTTATCGGTCTGATATGAGGTTTTATGACACGCCGAAATTAGGGATATCCTACAGAGAACGTCCCGGTAACTGGTAATAATATCGTTTGGTAGATGGTTTCAGTGGATCCGTGTTCTGCCTAGTTTCATACAAATCGAGGCTTGATGCTGATAGAAACATCTTTATATCCAATCGGTATCATTGAAAACTGTTGACCGCTTCTCTCTTGCAAGAAACTATGGGCAGGGATATTCTCTCTTCATAGACGACGGATTCATACTGAATATCGGATCTGATCCTTGTACTCAACATAACATCAGTACCACGGTTCTAGTGGTTGTCGGAAAAATGGTTTTATGAATACATAATCAGTCATCAACTGCGAGAAGTGAAATTTCCATACCAGAATAACTGTGCAGACTTTCTGTTCTATTATGAATACGACTACATGTATATGCAGAAGTTACAAAAAAACATGTCCATTTCAGAGCCTATTCCTTCTCGTTCATCAAACGCTATGTAGACGAACTTCTTGCTTTGACTAGTCCCTACAAAGGTGACGTCGCGAAGGAAATATATCCACCTTCACTGGATTTGAAGGAATCCACTTATAATGGGACATCATTTTTAGACATATACCTCAATAAAGATGAAAAGAGTTTTCTCTAACGTCGAATCTTCGACAAGATTCGACAAATTGTTAATTTCCCCTTCCATGGACAGTAATATATCGGATGAGTCTGCATATGGCGAACACATATCTCACCTACTAGCGTTTGATAGATCTTGTGTAAAATGTGACGATTTCAATCATCATCACAGAATATTTTTGCAACAACTAATTCGCCAAGGCTATATCCCCAAGCGCTTTCACTCAAAAGTACTCAGTAGCAAAGTAAGATCGTGATGTACAAGATCTTTGAAGATACGTTTCGTATCTTGTGTCTAACTCCGCTAAACTCGGGGCTAGGGCCCCAATGCATAACGCGATATACAAGATCTTCATCATGTTCATATGAACACGCACAATAAAAGCGTGACTCAGAAAAAAAACACGCATGATAACGATTCGGAACGAATTTGGAATTAGTTTATGTTCAAATATTTGATGCTGTGTGAGAGCTGGAATGCTTGAATTTGTCATGAACAATATAAGAAATTCGGCAGTATCCTATACCAACAGCGGATACAAATTGTAAACCAATTTTGGCAGACCAAAATCTGTTCTTGTATGAACATTTATGCAGAAAAATTTATTGTCAAATTGGAATTGCCATCCCAAAGCCCGTTCCTTCTCAGTCACCAAAGGCTATAAAGACGATCTCCAAGCACTGGATAATCCCTATATTAATGACGCTGTGAAGGATATTTATCTCTTTCACTGGATTTTAATGAAACCACTGCTAGCTTAGATGGAACATCATATCTGGACGTATACCTTTGCAAGAACGATCAGGGCTTTCTCTCACGTCGGCTCTACGACAAGAGAGACGATTACAATTTGGCATAGTTAAATACCCATTTCCGGATAGCAATATTCCAGAAAGACCTGATTACGGCGTATACATATCTCGCCTGGTAGCATTTGATAGATCATATGCAGACTGTGACGATTTTAATCAACGCCATAAAATTTTACTGCGGAAACTGGTCAAACAGGGCTATACCACAAAACGCCTCCATTCAAAGTTTCTCAAATTTTGTAAAAAATATCCTACACTGCGTGAAAAATTCGATCGTAACGTGCGAGATCTCTGGCTCTACGTTTCGTAACCTGTGTCTATTTCCGCTTAATCCGTGTATAGGAACCGTTTGAATATCACGTGTTTCACATCTTCATGGTGTTCAAATGAACAGACACAATCAAAGCGTGACTGAGATACAAACTCTGGGAACGACTTGACATTGACTGGGTAAAGCATAACGATCCGTGATTAGGATTTTATGTATAGAACACCATTATGTGTTGTTGACATCATTGAAAACTGTTGACCGCTTCTTTCTTGTAGGAACACATATTGTGGGTGGTTTTTTTAAAATTATTTTATTTCATACACTGTCATCGGAAATAGATTTTTTGATTATTAACGGGATATTCTTTTATGGACGCCGGTTGAATATTGAATGTCGGATCTGACGTTTGCTATTTCGATTATAGACGCGGATATTCTTCGTAGACGAAGGCTGGCTTCATAAATGCAGGATCTGACGCCAGTATTTAAGCGTACCTGAGATACAACACATATCACGAATCGTTAGATTATTGGTATCTGCTTTAGAATAGGTCAACCAGAAGACTATACTGTGAAGTCATGTAGCTCTGTCAGTATGTCGGGACCTCTTCCCACTTCCCTTATATGTGTTGTAATTTTTACCTGTATATGGCTAGATTCTTCTGGTGGACGTTTCGTCCCCGAAGCCCGCCCCCTGAACAGACCTGTGGGAAGTTGATCCTGGGTCGACATCGGGCCTTACAGACTAGTCTTCTGTGTTAAATGCCGTCATTTTCATCTGACGACGATATAGCTCACCAATCCCGGCCCATTGTACGAGTTGTCACAGCGACACAGCTCACCAATTACTAATATACGAGTTGTCAGAGCATTTCCATCATAGCTCTATAGATTTGTGTCTAATACCGCTGATGCCTGTGCTAGGGGTCGTGTGGTCATGTCATCCAAGTTGCCACATGAACAGGTACAACAAAAGCGTAACACATATCACGAATCGTTAGACTCTTGGTATGTGCTTTAGAATAGGTTAACCAGAAGACTATACTTTGAAGTCATGTGGCTCTGTCAGTATGTCGGGACCTCTTCCCACTTCCCTTATATGTGTTGTAATTTAAGCACAATGTAGTTCTTTCTCCATTATACTTCGGATTTACTCAATGACCCGGAGTTCGAGGGAGACAGATTTCGACAAATTTTCATCTCCTGGTAATTCTGAAAGGATTTAATCCAGGATACGGCGATCTTTCCGTTCATTTATCGATGGATATCTCATAAAAGCTCAGTGGGTAGTGTTGGTCGGATATTACACTTCATTTCCGACACAGGGATGTATCGATGGCGCTACAAATAGCATATTCTTGTGTTTGTGTCTTTTGTTTCTTTCACAACTATCAGCCAGGGTCAAGTCAGGTCTTTGTATGTACTGTTATGATATATCGCCTTCAGTTTCAGCTATTGATCCAACCACGATACGTTATTGATCAATCAACTATCAGTTAATCTGTTCAATATCTTGTTAGCTACACAGGCCAATAAATGTAGTTAATCAATTCACCTGCTTGAACCTTACAGGATAAGCTCCAACTCTACAGTATCAAGATTGAAATCTGTGATATATATATATACAATATATTGGGAATTTTGATAAATAAACCGGTTGAAGACTACATTCAAAAGAAGACCAGTGTGGAAGATTGTCCGGTGGATCAAAGTGTCCGGCTCCCATCTTTTAAGCGGGCTAGGACATTGTTATCAACATTTTCTTCTAAGGACGGACACTTATCCACAAAGAAAAGGATATAAGAATTCCCATGACATTTTAGCCATCACACCTTTTCTCACGAACGGTTATAACTGTCGCACGGTTTCTTATCCCTTACAGGTACTTCATACATTCAGGATCAATTGTCCAGCTTTTTCCTAGAGGCCTAATATATATTAGTGATGCTATGATATTAAATCCTGGTACCGTGGCATAAACAATATTATTTCCATGGCATAGCGACACATGTTACCAAAGCAAAATGTCAAATACTATGATAATATTTAGCTAACAATGTCGGGTATTCGCCACACAATTCAATAATGCATTCATAATAGAGGTGCTTGTGTAATACCGATTGTCTGTGATAATTCTGACAATTTGACAAATTCTACTAGGCTTGATCTGACACAACTTGATATGCACATCATGATGTCTTGTCGGTGTCGCAAAATGAGGACAAAATTCCTTCCTGACTTGCGATCATGAAGGACTGTCATAGCATGGTAAACAGGAAGACATTCCACTTGTTTTCCTACAAGACATTCGCTTTCCACATTGAAACTTGCTGACCACTTCTCTCCTTTAATAACTAGCTTGTGTTTATAAGATTTTATCATTTTATTCTTTGATCTTGGTGTCCAATGGGTAAGACCTTTAAGCCATGTGCAGAAGTATGAATATGAATATATTTGCGTGAAAATACGCCTGCCGCCATTATCGACAAGCCTCATTTTGAGCATTAGAAATGGGCGCGAGGGATGGGTTGTTGGTTAACTGATACTTATAAATAATTATCTTTTCCAGTTTATTTCTTTTCCCACTATAATGGTGCAGGTGCCCCTGAATGCGTTTTGACACACTAACATTCGTGATTTCGAAATCAAGAAGTATACCACGGACCTATGATAATGTACGTTTGTTCGAAAGTAGGTTGACATGGTAGAGATGGCATAGAAATATCATAGCATTTTTGTAAGAAACATTGGCTGTAATATATGATAGATTTTTGATGGGAATAAAGCGTCGCAATTAGGTTAGTATTCTGTGAAGATTTGGAGTAATGCATTCACTTATTATTGAATTCTGGAGCAGGAGGTATATTTTTGGGGGGGGAGGGGTGTAAGTTTCGGAGTATGAGTGGTCAAAGAGAACGTCAAAGAGTTCCTTTGCCAAACGATGCAATGGGCGACTGGGAAACACGCTTTTATTGTAACTGTTAAATTAAATCATATCAGGTTTGTTGAATCGGCAACTCTCCCTTGTGTTATAAATTAATTCACAACTATTCTCTATCTTAAGCGGGCTCAAAAAATGTTTCAGATAAAGATGCCCTCACCCTATGCACGTTCATCTGGAACATTTGCTTTGTGAAAGGGTTGAAACAAAGCTGTTTTTCCAGATTAATCCTCTAGTCCCCATCGCAACTCTCAGTCATCAATATTCCTTATTACACAAAATACAGTTTTGTTATCTTTGCCTTTAACGATCTTGGTAGAGTATAAATACAATCAAGACAACCTAGATCAGTTTTAGGATCGGTTGTCCGAAGAAGGATACAATCGTTTTCCAATATTAGTTCAACCATCTTAGGCATTAATTCAATATCAACTATTAAACAGCGGATTATTATTGCAGTCAACCGGTATCAGTGTTTCTGTAATGACACCAGCAGGCCTCTTTGGAATTGGATGCCGGTTCAGAGTATGGGAGTAAGAAATCAATGGAACGAGAAAATACGAATCAAAAAATAGAAAGTATTCTATTTGTTGCAGATTTATCCTTTTTCATGGTGCCATTTGTGCTTGAACGGACTAAATCAATTACTTCATTGAACGTCGAGGGATATAACTGGCCAAGGCATCTCCGACTGTTTAACTTTCCATCGAAGATCCAGTTATATCCGTCGCATTCATCATATCCATGGCTATTTTTGAACTCCTGTGAAGTGTTTTGTGATATATTTAGATCAAACGCGAAGACTTTTTAAGATATTCCATGTAATATATCGCTTATGGCAAATACAAAGAATGAGCTTATAGCAAGACTATATGGTTTGGTGTTGAAACGTTTTATGCGTCTGAATGTCATGTGAAGCGTCCAATATCATTGTTAGAAGCGTCTGGTCCGTCATTCATAATTCAGCCGTCGTCCATTAGAGAATATCCGCGTCCATAATCCAAAGACCTATTCCATATTCCATATAACAGTATTAGCACCAAATTCAAAAAGACAATCATAGTATACATAAACATAGCCTTGTTTCCTGCAAGAGAGAAGCGGTCAACAGTTTTCAATGATGCCGGCAAGACATCATGATGTTCCAAAAATATCAAATCCGTATCGCTGATCAGTATTCTTAATCCGTAATATGCGTTGTAAAGTCGTAATCTAAAGAATGATGTATCTCAGTCACGCTTTGATTGTGACTGTTCATATGAGTACCATGAGCATCTTGAAGTACATGGGTTCATACGGCCCCTAGCCCCGGGTTAAGCGGAATTAGACACAAGTTATGAAACGTAACCCCATAGATCTTGCACGCTACGCTCGTATTTTGCTATCAGCATGCGATATGTATCGCCAAATTTGAGAAACTTTGAGTGGAGGCGCTTGGTGGTGTAGCTCTGTTTTATAAGTTTCTGCAACAATGTTTTGTGACGTTGATTAAAATCGTCACATTTAACACAGGATCTGCCAAATGCTACTAGGCGTGATATGTATACGCTATATGCAGGTCCCACTGGAATATTACTGTCCAGAAAGGGATAGTTTACGATGTCGAAATTGTAATCATCTCTTTTGTCATACAGTTGACGAGAGAGAAGGCCCGCTCATTTTTATAGAGATATAGTTCTAAATATGATGTGCCTGTAGGGTTATCTGTAGTTTCCTTCAAATCCAGTGAAGGTGGATATATATCCTTCACTGCGTCATTTATATAGCGATTATCCACAGCGAGAAGATCGTCTATATAGCGTTTGGTGAATGAGAAGGAACGGGCTTTGAATGGATCGGTGTTTGAAAGCGCCTGCATATAGTCGTATTCATAAGAGAACAGATATAGGTCAGCCAACAGGGGTGCACAATTAGTACCCAATGGAATACCTCTATGCTTCTGATATATTGTGTTGCCAAATTTCACATAGATATTATTAATGGGAAATTCAAGCAACTCTATAAACAAAGAAACATCCCATGAATGATATCTCTTGTATGTAGTAGAGCTAAAGAATGCTTTATTGCATCCGACATTAATATATCTACGATCAGTTTTCTTGAACACAGATTCTATTAATGAACTTAGACGGTCAATAAGGACCTGATGAGGGATTGTAGTATAGAGAGTCGAGAAATCCCATGTGGATACATGTCTATACGGTATGTGACTTTTAGCATCAAGTTCTTCCGTAAGACATTTTGAGTTTTTCAATATCCACATACATTCAACGCCAGAGTTTTTAGAAATAGTGGCGCAATACCTTTCCCAAAAGGTTTTTACCTCCTGAAGGGCCCTCGTCAACAGGGTTGAAAGAAGCTTGGTGGTGCAGCTTCTAGAACCAGCTATGAATCTAGCTTTGTATGGTGATTTATGCATTTTGGGGGTCCAGTATACTTTTGGTATATCATTATGTTTGGTTGGAATACAAATACCTCGTTTTGTGATCGTTAAATAAATCTTCCAGAGTAAATGCAGTTTGAGAGTAAGTAGACGTATTTGATGACGATATGTTTACACTCAATTCTTCAACCAGCATCTGGTAATAGTAATATTTACATATGAATATTATATTATTTGGAGCTTTGTCTGCTGGGACTCTGACGAATTTACTCTGGAGATTTGCTAGAACTTCTTGCGAATTGGGGCTTCTCAGTACCTGTTTTGCTTGAGGAAGGGTATTTCTTTCAATATGGCGGATTGTTTCAACGACCTTGCTCTTGGTGAGGTCCAGCCAATCAGCGAGTACTGTAGGTTCAACTTTTTCTCGCTTAGACCAATCAATAACGTACTGTTCCAAAGCAGACAGGACTAACTTCTGGTCGGCCTTCAGATTTATTTTTCTCGGCTCTCTATATTTAGGTCCCTTCATCAGGAGAAATCTTAGGTCCTTATCACTCACCACATGTTTGCATGGTGTATAGATAAAGTTCGACGATTCACAATCACAACTATAGCCCCCCAACGTGTATAAGTTCCAGTCAAGTTGTGGCATAAACTCGGATTATTATTAGACTGGATTGGAAGAAAATCCAGCCAATCATATAGCTTCTGTACTGGTTCACTGGGAATGTCGTCAGCGAGACTTTACTTCAACATGTTGGTAAATGGACCGTTCACAAGGAAGGTACCACAGTACAAGTTTCGATTGTATTAATTTACTTGAGGAAGTAGAGGACGTTCGTTTCCTATTCGCTTCTGGTGATTTGTCAAATTTTTCACACACATTGATTTTCCTAGCAAAAGTGTCCAGACACCTCAAAATAGAATAAAAATAAACAAACGACTGCTATCTGAAATACCAAAACCATTTATGCGTATTAGTGGTGGTTCGATAGAGCGGTATAGGAATGATCAAAAAGTTCCCATACTGACCCCCTCCTGGACACAGGGCTGGAAAACTTCAAGTTATCTGTTATAGCGCTACCATTTTCTAAGAAACCATGGTTACCCCCTTTATTTATTACATATTCAACACAATCTATTTGTGTTCAGATAAGTCGAGGCTTGATGCTTTCAAGCAAAAACTATACATGTAACTGTTTATTTGCATGAAAGAATACTGGATAGTGATACAGATAAAACATCTTGATATCCAGCCGATAGCATTGATAACTGTTGATCGCTTCTCTCTTACAAGAAACTATGGACAGGGAAATTATTTCTTCCTAGACGACGGCTTCATAGTGAATATCGGATCTGATCCTTGTACTCAACATAATATCAATGCTCAAGGTTCTAATGGTTGTGGGAAAGACAGTTTTTTGAATACATAATCATTCATCACCTGCGATAAGAGAAGTTTCCGTACACCAGACTAACTGTGTAGACTTAAATCTGTTCTATTATGAATATGACTATATGCAGAAATTACAAAAATATGACCATTTCAGAGCCTATTATGTCACTTTTAGACATATACCTCAATAAAGAGGAAAAGAGTTTTCTCTAATGTCGAATCTTCGACAAGATTCGACAAATTGTTAATTTCCCCTTCCTGGACAGTAATATTACGGATGGGTCTGCATATGGCGAACACATATCTCGCCTACTAGCGTTTGATAGATCTTGTGTAAAATGTGACGATCATCACCACAAAATATTTTTGCATCAACTAATTCGCCAAGACTATATCCCCAAGCGCTTTCACTCAAAAGTATTCAATAGCAAAGTACGATAGTGATGTACAAGATCTTTGAAGATACGTTTCGTATCTTGTGTCTAATTCCGATCAAGGCGATACACAAGATCTTCATGATGTTCATTTGCACATTCATAATCAAAGCGTCAGTCAGAAAAAACACGCTTGATAACGACTTTGGAACGAATTTGGAATTAGTTTATGTTCAAATATTTGATGCTGTCTGAGAGTTTGGTGTTAAATTGTCTAAAGCGTTCATTGTCAGAAGCCATAAGGCTTTCTTCAATTCTATAGCACGTCAAGAACATCATTCTTGGAATGTTTTGTTTTGTTTGTAGAGTTGCTTGAATTTGTCATGAACAATATAAGAAATTCGGCAATATCCTATACCAACAGCGGATACAAATTGTAAACCAATTTTGGCAGACCAAAATCTGTTCTTGTATGAACATTTATGCAGAAATTGTCAAATTGCAATTGCCATCCCAAAGCCCGTTCCTTCTCAGTCACCAAAGGCTATAAAGACGATCTCCAAGCACTGGATAATCCCTATATTAATGACGCTGTGAAGGATATTTATCTCTTTCACTGGATTTTAATGAAACCACTGCTAGCTTAGATGGAACATCATATCTGGACGTATACCTTTACAAGAATGATCAGGGCTTTCTCTCACGTCGGCTCTACGACAAGAGAGACGATTATAATGTTAATACCCATTAAATACCCATTTCTGGATAGCAATATTCCAAAAAGACCTGGTTACGGCGTATACATATCTCGCCTGGTAGCATTTGACAGATCATATGCAGACTGTGACGATTTTAATCAACGCCATAAAATATTACTGCGGAAACTGGTCAAACAGGGCTATATCACAAAACGCCTCCATTCAAAGTTTCTCAAATTTTGTAAAAAATATCCTACACTGCGTGAAAAATTCGATCGTAACGCGCGAGATCTCTGGCTCTACGTTTCGTAACCTGTGTCTATTTCCGCTTAACCCGGGTATAGGAACCGTTTGAATGGTGTTCTCCATGGTGTTCAAATGAACAGACACAATCAAAGCGTGACTGAGATACAAACTCTTGAAACGACTTGGCATTGATTGTGTAAAGAATAACGATCCGTGATTAGAATTTTATGCATAGAACATCATCATGTCTTGCTGACATCACTGAAAATCGTTGACCGCTTATCTCTTGTAGGAAACCATCTTGTGTATTTTTTTAATTATTTTATTTCATACACATTTGGAATTGGTGATGACTGTCACACGAAATAGGATTTTTGATTATTGACGGGTATATTCTTTTATGGATGCCCGTTGAATATTGAATGTCGGATCTGACGCTTGTTATTTTCGATTATAGACGCGAATATTCTTCGTAGACGACGGCTGGCTTCATAAATGCCGGATCTAACGCCAGTATTTAAGCACAATGTATTTCTCTCTCCATGATACTTCGGATTTACTCAATGACCCTGGTTCGAGGGAGACAGATTTCGGCAAATTTTCATCTCCTGATAATTCTTGAAGGATTTAATCCAGGATACGGCGATCTTTCCGTTCATTTATCGATGGATATCTCATAAAAGCTCAGTGGGTAGTGTTTGTCGGATATTACACTTCATTTCCGACACAGGGATGTATCGATGGCGCTGCAAATAGCATATCCTTGTGTTTGTGTCTTTTGTTTCTTTCACAACTACCAGCCTGGGTCAAGTCAGGTCTCTGTATGTACTGTTATGATATATCGCCGTCAGTTTCAAAGCTTCAGCGATTTTCTCCAACCATGATACGTTATCGATCAATATTTTGTTAACTCTACGGGCCAGTAAATATAATTAATCTATTTGCCTGTTTGCAATTTACAGCATAAACTCCAACTCTAAAATATCAAGATTGCGATCTGTGATATATACATATAGATTATCACTACGAGTGGTTATTTATCTGATTTTTATCACACGAGTTTGATAAAACCCATATGAAACGAGCAGCGAGTTTCATATGGGTTTTATCAAAAAGTGTGATAAAAATCAGATAAATGACCACGAGTGTTATTATTTATTTCTCACATCAAAATAATGTTGAAAAATAACCAAAAATATAGTTAGCAAACTGTAAGGGTGTGATACAGGTTTTGTATCACATGGGTGTATCACATTGCTTTTGGCTGCTGTGATGTGAGAAATATAGATTATCACTACGAGTGGTTATTTATCTGATTTTTATCACACGAATTTGATAAAACCCATATGAAACGAGCTTTAGCGAGTTTCATATGGGTTTTATCACACGAGTTTGATAAAAAGCAGATAAATGACCACGAGTATTGTAATTTATTTCTTACATCAAAATAATGTTGAAAAAAACACAAAAATATAGTCAGCAAACTGTAAGGGTGTGATACAGGTTTTGTATCACATGGGTGTATCACATTGCTTTTGGCTGCTGTGATGTGAGAAATGTATATATAGAATATATTGAGGATATTTTAAATAAACCGGTTGAAAACTACATTCACAAGAAGACCCAGATTGTCCGGTGGCTAAAAGTGTCCAGCTCCAATTTAACCCAGCTTGGACACTGCTCTAAAAATTTGCGACTCAGGACGGACACTTATCCGAAAAGAAAAGGGATTCTAACTCACATGACATTTTAGCCATCACACCTTTTCTCACGAACGGTTATGACTGTCGCACGGTTTCTTATCCCTTATAGGTGCTCCATACATTCAGGATAAATTGTTCAGCTTTTTCCTAGACGCCTAATATATATCAGTGATGCTATGATATCAACCACTGGTACCCTGGCATAAACAATAGTATTCCCATGGCATAGCGACACATGTTACCAAAGCAAAATGCCAAATGCTATGATAATATTTAGCAAACAATGTCGGGTATTCGCCACACAATTCAATAATGCATTCATAATTGAGATTTGTGTAATACCGATTTTCTGTGATAATTCTGACAATTTGAAAAATTCCACTAGGCTTGATGTCACACAACTTCGATGATATGAACATCGTGATGTCTTGTCGGTGTCGCAAAATGAGGACAAAATGCCTTCCTGACTTGCGACCATGAAGAACTGTCATAGCATGTTAACAGGAAGACATTCCACTTGTTTTCCTACCGGACATTCGCTTTCCACATTGAAACTTGCTGACCACTTCTCTCCTTTAATAACTAGCTTGTGGTTATAAGATTTTATCATTTTATTCTTTGATCTTGGTGTCCAATGGGTAAGACCTTTAAGCCATGTGCAGAAGTGTGAATATGAATATATTTGCGTGAAAATACGCCTGCCGCCATTATCGACAAGCCTCATTTTGAGCATTAGAAATGGGCGAGAGGGATGGATGGTTGGTTAACTGATACTTGTAAATAATGATCTTTTCCAGTTTATTTCTTTTCCTACTATAATGGTGCAGGTGCCCCTGAATGCGTTTTGACACACTAACATTCGTGATTTCGAAATCAAGCAGTATACCACGGACCTATGATAATGTACGTTTGTTCGAAAGTAGGTTGACATGGTAGAGAAAGCATAGAAATATCATATCATTTTTGTAAGTAACATTGACTGTAATATATTGTAGATTTTTGATGGGAATAAAGCGTCGCAATTAGGTTAATATTCTGTGAAGATTTGGAGTAATGCATTCTCTTATTATTGAATTCTGAAGCAGGAGGTATATTTTTGGGGGGAAGGGGTGTAAGTTTCGGAGTATGAGTGGTCAAAGAGAACGTCAAAGAGTTCCTCCGCCAAACGATGCGGCCAGGTCGACTGGTAAACACGCTTTTATTGTAACTTTTAAATCAAATTAGGTTTGTTGAATCGGCAATTCCCCTTGTGTTATAAATTGATTCACAAGAGTTCTCTATCTTAAGCGGGCTCCAAGAAATGTTTCAGATAGAGATGCCCTAATCCTATCCACGTTCATCTGGAATATTTGCTTTGTGAAAGGGTTGAAACAAAGCTGTTTTTCCAGATTATTCCTTTGGTCTCCATCACAACTCTCTCTTTGTCTCAGGTCATCAATATTCCTTATTACACAAAATACAGTTTTGTTATGTTTGCCTTCAACGATCTTGGTAGAGTATAAATATAATCAAGACAACCTAGCTCAGTTTTATGATCGGTTGTCGGAAGAAGGATACAATCGTTTTCTAATATTAGTTCAACCATCTTAGGCATTAATTCAATATCATCCATTAAACAGAGTATTATTATTGCGCTCAACCGGTATCAGTGTTTCAGTAATGACAGTAACAGGCCTCTTTGGAATTGGATGCCGGTTCAGAGCATGTGAGTAAGAAATCAATGGAACGAGAAAATACGAATCAAAAATAGAAAGTATTCTATTTGTTGCAGATTTATCCCTTTTTCATGGTGCCACTTGTGCTTGAACGGACTAAATCAATGACACCTTATTGAACGTCCAGGAATATAACTGGCCGAGCTCGAGACATATCTGACTGTTTAACTTTCCATCGAAGAAATAGTTATACCCGTCGCATTCATCATGTCCATGGCTATTTTTGAACTCCTGTGAAGTGTATAGTGATATATTTAGATCAAAGGCGAAGACTTTTTAAGATATTCCATATAATATATCGCTAAACGAAAATACAAAAAATGAGCTTATAGTAAGATTATATAGTTTGGTGTTGAAACGTCTGATGCGTCTGAATGTCATTGTGGCGTAAACTATGCATGAACCACCATAATATCGAGCGAGCTGAATATGATTTCAGTCCGCAACATTTCATTGCATATGTTTTTGGTCAACTCATCATCCAGCATTGTGCAGGTGTCTGGTCATCCACAATACCCTTTCTCTGTGGTTGTTGTTGGACTCCTCGGCAGTGTTGTGTGAGGGGAGGCATAAGCCAGTTTCTAGAAAGAGAGAAGTCCACTCCAGGGCATCATGGGATATATTTCGAATTTCTAAGCATTGGATTGGTCAATTCAAATTTTCATAAGCGAATCACGGATTATTATTGGCCTGTATTGGAAGAATACCCAGTAAATCATATAGCTTATGTACAGGTTCATTTGGGAATGTCGTCAGCGTGACGTTCCAGTATTCCTTTACTTAAACATGTTGGTAAATGGACCGTTTACAACGAAGGTAGCCGTGTACATTTCAATTTTTTCAATTTACTTAAAGGCATAGAGGACGTTCGTTTCCATGCGCTTATCACTATTCTTTATTAAATTGTGATTTGTCAAATTTTTCATTACAGACTGAATTACCTAGCAAAAGTGTTACATGTATGTCTCTCAAAATTGATATATATATATATACATATGGCTGCTATATTTTCATAGCGAGTATGCTGACCCCCCAGTTTTTCCCCATTTATTATCTTACATAAACCTGATGAATAAATATTAAAATAAAAAAAACCCTGAAGAAATGAACGTTATGTACTCCGTAATAAACATCCAATAGTACCCAAACGGTACCTGAGGCCGTCAACCTAAAAAATTATATGGGTGTAAATTGCCATGAACGTCATATTGATTGGAATCTGAACTAGAGGACATTTTCATCGGATGCCAAATGTTCTAAGATAGTATTAAACAAGTTAGATAATACTAAATTTAATCTGAAGCTCTATTGCTCTTCACACCACAAGTTGTTGTGCCCACTAATTTACAGATGTGTTATGTGTGCACGGGTTCGCTGCGAGTTTCATCTGAACACACTGTCAGAGCTCATGGGCTGCCTGAGCAATGGCATGTGTACCAGCGCGCATCTCAGTCAAAATATGTATATTTGTTTATGTTTGTTTATGTATATATATATAAAATGTATAATGTGGGCAAAATGTCCGAAGATGTTTGTCAGGTTATTGTATTTGAATTCAATTAATTCCTGTGCATTCGCTTGGGGAATCCACGAGATACTGTTTCGTTAACATGGCAGCAAATGTAAATTATTTAGTGGTCTGACGTTTATGGTAAAGTTCAGCAGGACGTCTCAACAAGTAATGAGGTTTCTCTTATTCCCTGCTGATGTAACATTCTCAGACTGTTTGGCTCTTCTGCGACACGAAGATCGAGGAAATAATTGCTTTAATATACAGCGTCAATCAAGCAAGCCATCAGCCATCTTTGATCTGCTGTTTTTCGCGTTGGTGGTATAACTACGACCTCAAACCATGTATCATGTATTTCGACTGATAACGTCACAAACGACCATGTTCCATGTCCTACCGCTCAATATGAGGACCGATCCAGCTAAAAAATGATTACTTGTAATGGTATAATGAATCTACTAATCAAGGCGTAATAACGGAGAACGTATCGTTAATACAACTTTCCCAGACTGATTTATCAATAGGACATATCATACATATAGAATAAAATAGCTCTTTGTACAAGTTGCTAAGCAGAAGTAGAAAATGTGGAAATATCTCTGGACGCATTACAATATATAATATCGCCATAACGTCATTAAGAGTGAGGAAGTAGTATTTACCTCAAGTAATTACAGGCTGTGCACAATGGAAAACATTAGTCAGTAAAAGTTAGCCGATTGGTTTAGACATATCTCAACACAGGTTGAACGACCAGCTGGAGAGTTTTTTGTTGATATCACACAAATATTTTCCTATAGCCCAGTACTGGCGATATAAACTTCGCTGTCCACATCTCCTTCATGAAATAAGATCATTGATTGCTATGCATGTTGTGGGGTTGTAATGTTCTACTGTATTAATGAGAATGTAATGAGGAAAAGATGATACGAGAGTGTATGTGGTATGATTGATATTAGCTGATAACCCTGAAATTTTGCATGAAAAAATTATGGCGCTGTCCGACATATTTTAAAGTATTTATGTTAGAATCAAACAAAAATGATTCTTTTTGGAGGAAAAAGTGACAATTTCAGACTTTTCGAAGAGGGATCGATGAGGAGTTATATCGACCCATGTAACAGAATAGATCTATGCCCGAGTTACAGGTATAAAGGAACTAAAATATCGTAAGTGGCCCTGTGCAAAAGTTATCCGAAGAGATATTAGGATAAAAGTATAATGTGGTTCGAGATTGGCCAATAAGCGGAGACCGGCCTGATACTTGAAAAACAAGGGATAAATTCGTAAATGATATTTGAAAATGTCACAAACCTCAAGTAATTTCAAAGTTCTGTTGATATTTCTCCAAGCCTCTTTTCAATTATTATTCTGTGTGGGATTGTTAAAGATGGCTGCAGGAAAATATGATTTGATGAAGTTATACATGCTTGCCTCCTGTTTCACGTATATCGGTAACCCCTCTGCATTTGTATATACCTCGTTGGATATGGGAATCATTCAACAAGGTCACGCGCTGGGGGTAGAGGGGGGTTTAAACATCAATTGTAGTAGACGTCTCGGCACTTTCGTCCCGCGATAGCTGTTCGAATTTCTAAAGGATTTGCGCTTGGCAGTTATATTTCATATATTCTTATGCGCAGGACATCTGATGGGAGATGACGCTAGGTATTTCGGTTATTAATTTCTCAGTATATGTCCAAACATTCTCCGAAATATCAAATGCCCATAAATGGCACGAAAAGTGGTATTTCGCCTTTTTTTAACAGAAACCGTGAACTGAACAATATGAGAGAGATACTGTACTTTTCAATTCCAATTTTCCTGATCACTTTTAATCAGTTATCTCAACCACTAAGGAAGTTATCAGGAATTGCATGAGGGCATTAACTGGGTCATTTTATCCTATTTCTCAACACTGAATAATCCTATTCAACGGTTAATTAATGCCCCTTTTCCTGTCTAAATCTCGATTAAACATCAGCCCCGTTGTTCCGCAATACGGGGTAGCTAGAATGGAGCCGAATATAACGCGATTGTTTCAAGCCTCTATATCACGGCTGATGCTATAAGTTCGTTCGTTCTATTTATGGGGTCACATTCAGGATTGCCCGTGTGATCTTTACTTTTCGGAGCTGACCTTTGATATCGACAACAGTATCGTATAAGATGAGCTCGCTGAAATTGCAAAACAATGTTGCTTTCCCTTTATTATCTCTTGTACACCTCCATAGTAGTCAGGCCTACTTCGGCCAACATATAATTCTGTAGGATTGTTTCTCGACTTGCTTTTAACACGGTATGTTATTATTGCTTGGAGGTGCATTATTTTATTGGAGGTGAATTTCGTATAGAATTATAGATTTCTCTGTCTATTTCATTAAATAACTGACCTGAGTGAACAGCATGCCAAACTTCACAATATAACCACCTCTGCGAATGCACAAGGGCAATGGGGATAGTCAATTAAATAACAACATTAAAAGGGTGGTGGGGAAAAGACGCTAGCGTATTGACAAGAAGTCATATGACCCCGCAGACAATTACACAGACTGAATATTCCTGAAAACATCCCAGGAATCAAAAGTGATCCCTGTGATGATTTGCATCCCAGCCACGCTTTTATTGTAACTGTTCATGTGGACAGCTTGAATGATTTGACCCTACGGCACCTCGCAGCTGGCTTGAGCGGTTCTCGACATAAATATTTCGGAGACATATCCCTACCAAATCGTCTGATGAAAAATGATGAACTATGTGACCGCCAGATAGAAGAAAAACGGCCCAAACGAGGGAGTATTTATAGAATGCAAGTTCGTAATCAGAACAAATACCTGTGAGGCCCGACGCCGACCAAGCGATTCATTTTCCAACATGTTTACAAGTCACAAAGCTACAATCAATATGAACATAAAGTAGCAATACTCGTATTGCTAATTGTTTGTAAGATGCAGCAGATAAATCTATGGTAAATAACTGTAATTCGACCGATAATCTATGCCATTAATAAACCTAACTTACAGTATTTACGTAATTTCATTTTATATTTCGGGGATGTTATGTATCTCTCCCTTGCTGTTATGGCATTGCGGAACATTAAACAATGCTCTCATATTACATATAGTGTTCTGTGGTTGAGAAGTATTTGTAATTGTTGCAGCCAGCTTTAGTAATATTGATGTCTATACGCTTTCGTTTTGGCAGATGAAAGACACCCAAAGAAATATAACGCGTCCAATCCCAGTTGCGTTAAGATCTGGCATACAATTATTCAAGCTTATATTGCGCAAAGTGGCTGACATTTGTTAGACATTTTCTCACAGTAGAACCCTACTTTAGTCACAGATATGGGAGGGTCACACGTCCTAACGTGACAAGTGTCAATATCCACCATCAGAAAGTTCTGCAACATTGAGGCTAATGCAACAATCTCTCGCGACATCGTTGATACGTTTATTGATTTCCGGATATGTCTAGTCACCGAGTAATGTTCGCCTCCTGGTCAAGTTCGAGAGTTTTCCTCCTTGGTTTATCACCGAATTCGTCGGATATATCTTTGCATAAAGGATAATTTGAGCACTGAGCAGTGTGCACATGTACAGGTATTATTACAGAACTACTTAATTTGTGACTCTTCCTCTTGACATTTCTACAGTATTTGACCATCATGATGTCTTACTGCCATCACTGGAAACTGTTGACCGCTTCTCTATTACAAGAGACAAACTTAGTTTTCTACATTGCCTCCTCGAAATTAGTCCTAACTCTCGAAAGTGTTAAATGAAATCTTTGTGTGGACGACGGCTGGAGTGTACTGGATTGGATGTCAGATCTGACGACTTTATGAGCGAAACATTGTTCGGAATGGAGGGAATTACTATCTTCGAAACAATTTTGCAGAAAACCCACCATTCCGATGATGCTTGACACCTTTGCTCTTCCCGATATTGCTGGAGGTATTTTTGATCTCTCACGCCCGTCCATATTTTAAACCAATCTGATGCAGTGTGGGGTCTGTCAGTGTGACCTTTTATATTTCATGCTGAAGACCTTTAGATCCTTGACTTGCTTTGTCAGTCTCTTGCCATTCTCTTTTCGACACTATATAATCTCAAGATCCTTCTCCTATAAGACTGCCCACGACATAATCCCCCTACAAATATCAAGTAAAGCTGGCATTTGCTTCTCATAAATCAGTTTCATGTGCGATCAGGAGTTTCAATTCTTGGCAGACAGTGTTGTTGTCGTAAAATCTGTGTCTTGGAAGTGTTATATGTTACCATGCAAGCGTCGGCGACGGTAATCATGAAATACAAGCGTCTAGTCCATCATTCAATATTTGTTTACAGAATTTCCGCGTCCATAATTCAAAAACCTTATCCAGATGACGGCATTGGCACCGATTTCAGAAAAACAATCACAGATGCTGTTCCTGGGCTAGTTTCCTGCAAGAGGGAAGCGGTCAACAGTTTTCAACAAGTTACATTTCGTAACTTGTGTCTAATTCCGCTTAACCCGGAGCTAGGCGCCGTACGAACTCATGTACTTCATGGTCCTCATGGTGTTCATATGAACAGGTACAATCAAAGCGTGAATCGGACACTTAATTCTCTAGATGGTGACTTTACAACGAATATATGGATTAAGAATACTTATCAGCAATAAACATTTGACATTCCTGGAATATCAAGATGTCTTTGCGGCGTCATTGAAAACTGGTGACAGTGTCTCTCTTGCAGGAAACAAGCCTATGATTATACTATGATTGTCTTTTTTAATTTGGCGCTAATGCAGTTATATGGCATATGGAATAGGTCTCTGGATTATGGATGCGGATATTTTTTGACGACGGCTGAATAATGAATGACGGATCAGACGTTTGTAATTCAAAGACGCCGGCAAGACATCGTGATGTTCCAAAAATATCAACATATGATTTTCATTGTAAAGTCGTCATCTAGAGAATGATGTATATCAGTCACGCTGACTACCAACCACCAGGAGAAATCATATACAAGATCCACAGCAAGAAAGATCGGATAAATAATAAGACGGACGTTGGGAAGTTCATGGGCTTTCATGTTGGTACACATTGGATGCGAAGCACATATACAATATAAGCCAGTATTAAATTATTTTCATCGATATATAGAAATTTGTCTTTCACCTACGCTCGTGAGACAGATGATGTGATTTCAAAAGCTATTGTTCGACGAGTCTCTCCAAATCACGTAAAATGCTGCTAAGATTGAGATGATCCTTGCATTGTTTGTACAGATTATAGTGATATATAGAAACGCAAATTAAATTAGCCCGTCGGGTACTCAGAAAGAAATTGATTCGTTCGAGACACAGTTGTATACGAATCTATCTCATTAGCTGATATCACCAGCACGCTATATTTTCATACATCCACGAAATATCACCTTAATTATTTGCCGGTAGCGTTTCGTCGAATTTATTGTGAAGTAAAAGTCACGAATTTTCCCAGACTGGTCTAATAAACAACACAATGCGGGCCGAATATGAAATCTTCTGTGTTATTGACACGCTCGAATTTTACTAATACCATGGAATGAAGTAGCGAGCGTCAGCTCTGAATATCACATCTGACGCTTTGTAGAGACTTATAGCCAAAGAGTAATGGCAGCATGCAGTGGTCAATATTAGTGTTCCGAAAACATACTTACAGACCCATGAGTCGTCAGACGTAAGTAGAGCAAAACATGATTGTAAGACAGAAGCCCTCGGCAGTTGTTTATGACATTGGAAGGACAATACGATAATCGTATCTATGGTCAGTTACGATAATCGTATCTATGGTCAGTTATAAGGATATACAGGATGAGGAAGAGGAAATGAAATGTATATCACCATCGTATTCAGCCAGTAATGCCTGGTAGTTAGAAATCAGTCCTAGAGATCTAGAAGAGAAGCTTTGTTATCGTAACCTTAACTAGTTTTTGCAACACTCGTCGGTTCTCAGAATAATGGTTGGTATATTTCGTGCATCGCCTAAAATTTCGAACTTAAGTAAATCATGAGGGGCACGTGTGCCTGCGTGCATTGACTGGTCGTCAGTACATGAATTGTACGTTTCATCATTGAATGTCAGTTTTATGCAAATCACTGTATTATTATCACTGAACCACTGTATTCTCTATTGGAACAAGCCCTATTAGCTCCACAGTGGCTTGGTCAGCAGTGGATGCCTTCGTCGATGTTGTTAATATTTTTTATATATTTTTTTATCAAGAATATAATTATTTCCCACCTTTTCATATACGACAATGACAGTGGATATCATAAAAATGCTTTCTATACGGCCAACACCGATCTACATACCCCTCCTCTACTATATTTTTATCAATAATATCTTTATAGTGGAGGGTATATGTTGATCGGTGTAGGTCGTATAGAACGCGTTTTTATGATATCCACTATCATAGTGGGATATGAAAAGGTGGGAAATAATTATATTTTTGATGAACAAATATCTAAAAAAAAAAAAATTAACAACAACGACATCGACGAAGACACCCACTGCTAACCAAGCCACTGTGATTAGCTCGCACTATACCTCGTCAAGACTGTTAACAAATACCAAGCTTTAGACGATCTATATCACCAGACCAAGACCGTGTGCTCGTATAATATAATAAGAAACTGATAATTGCATCAAAGTCGACCAAGGTATAACGATATGCAGAATATGCACCCGTCGCGTTGATAATTAACTCTATTATCTGGTAACATACTCAATGCTAAAATATATAACAACTGAGTTGAAATGTTTTAGCGTTTCTGACAACTTCGCTTGAATAACAAGAAAATAAACTGAGGATCACCCCCCTTCCTCCCTCCCTTCCAACGACTAACCACAAAATGAAACAAGTGATAATCTCTCATTCAAGGAAGACCCTAAATAAATACAGGCGTCGGAATTCACTATTCAGCCGTCGTCCACAAACGAATTTTCGCGTCAAATAATCGAACGACCTCTTTCATTCCCCAAATAACACTGGTACAGGGAACTGGCGTCCAATAGCGTCGACGAATATTTGTTCTAAGAATCTAAATCAGACTTACACAATGTCAATATCTAATTAGATTATCTGATTGTCACTTCACGTTTGTCGCCTTTGACCAGGTTAACCAATAGTCAACTGACAGAACTAGCACTTCCGATTTATATATTTTATATATATCTATATAGTGTGCTAGATTCCCATCAGAATTTACGTTTGTGGTAGAATAGGGCAATATGCCGATTTTTGGACTAATAATTGACGTTCGGCGCGGACACGCAGCATAATTTGTTTCTTCAAATTATGACAGATATCGATCGTTTTCCAGAAGAAAATATGCTTTAAATTTATGGCCTGGATTCTCTTTGCAAAAAAATGTATACAAAAAAGCTATTATTAGGATGCAGGTATATATAGATTGTGTACAAAGTTCAGGCAAACCAGAAATCCTTTGAGATTTACGCATTTTCTGAGACCTGTTCACAGAATCAACCTAATTGCTGCATCCAAGTTTGCAGAATTTCACGAAGCACCAATCTTTTTTTTTGCGAAATGATATACATGCGACGATGCTAACAAACGGATATGTCACGATGTTTTTCGAAGACGGAAAACGCAATTCAGAAAATCTGTTTTTAGATTTTCAGGCAATTTAACCCATTATGCCATAAATACAAACCAAATAGCTATGAAGCTGTTCGCTAAAATGAACATGCCGGTAGTGCTTACCGCTTAACTTAACCTTGCTGCCAAATCAAGTAATCGTTATCGGGTTCATTATAGAAACGGAGATGCAATACGACCTAACAATAGTCTGAAAACGCAATTGACCACTGAATCATACGGAGACCGGCGTTCAATACTAGATAAGCACAACGTATTGTCTACCGACCCAAAATAGCTTCGCAATCCTTAAATAGATATCCACAAAAGGACTCGGTTCGGATACGATTTATATATGGAGATTTAATAAATAACATGACTGTGTCCGGGCAATATTTAACCAAGTAGACTGTTTCTTAAGGAACTCGAGTAGCGATTGCTCGGCATGTTTAATATATCTGGCAGGTTATTTCGGGAAGGAACCGACAACCGTGTCAGTAATTGGCCGATAATTGGACAGACTGTTCTCAAAGTAACTTGTTCGACAGTTCCAAGAACACCTTGCAGCAGTTTCGCCATTTCGACACCTAACCGATGGATGGCCTTCTGAGGCGTTGAGCGTGCATCAAACAATTGACAATTTCCAGCTTCAAGGTTTTGTTCTCAAGTCAATTTCCCCGGACGTTCGTCAGTGGCAATTACACGCCCATCGCTCCAGCGATCGGCCAATAAACAGAAAATTAATTTCTACTCACTTTTTTGCTGGTATGATCAGCCACAGAATGGCCAGACACGAAGCTAAGTTAAGGTTAAATTCTCACGCAAGCTGTTCGTTAGGTGACAGGAATCACCGCCGCCCCCACCTACACACTCACTTCACAATGTCGAGTGTGGGGGATGATTATTTGGTATATTTAACGTGGATTAGGATCAAGGCAGATCGGCCGGAGTTGTCTGGAGCTTGGAGATATTACACCGTCAAATCTGCAATGTGTTCGCACGTCTGTCTCCTCCTGCTATCTGTGGGAATATGGAATGAGTTAGTCACAGCATCGGTGCAGCAGACGAACCAAGCAAAACTACAGCCCGAAGATATACTAGCTGCAATAACAAGAAATGAAAGAACTTTTTTGAAAAGCAATTCCCCGCGTTGGGAACTGTGCGTCTTGAGTGGCCGATGCAAAGAAAATGACAAAAATCCAAATTTCAATGAGAACACTAACGAAATTGATAAGAGGAATGTCATGAAGTTTGGACCTCGACTATACAATTTAAGAGACATTCTGCGGAGAACAATCAGCTTGATGGTCGTTGTGAAGAATCACCTAGAATCAGGAAACGCGATAAACCATATGGATAACTTCTTGGATACTTGGAAAACTGGAGCGCGACAAAAGACTTTCATCAAGCGTCTACATACTTGTCCGTTTCTGAACAGGGTGGGATTTTCGCCTCACATTTGTACGTTACCCCGCAAGCCCCGAAAATTTTACAGACCCCGACGGCCAATAGAAATATCGAATACCATCCCTCAACCACCGACAAGAGCATTCCCCGGACCAGCCAACTATCATTTACGCGAGACTTGGCCTATTCTTCACCTCATTGGAGGTGCTTTAGGTAAACGACGTCCTTTGAAGAATAACATCAAAATTCTACCCTGATGGGCAATGGACGAAACAAGAAATAACATTCCAAGAATGTAGACGTTGAGTTGGAGACAGATTCCAGATGTTACAAACCGATTTGTGCCGAGACTTTAATGCTCTAAAACTTTAACTGATAATTCAGAGGTTCACTGGAATTACCTCGTGTGTGCATATTCTAAAAACAACCTCGAATGACCAATTCAAGAGTTTGACTCCCAGTATACAAATGCCACGATTAATATAACTTTTTTTCAAAGTTCTTCATGTTCCTTTTCTGTGATTATGGGAGATTTCATTTACATACACGGACACTGTGATTGGTAAGATGATATTTTTAAAATCAATTATCAGTAATTACTAGTTATGTGCCGAAAAGTATTGGTGTATCTCATTGTCTATATCTTATTAATCTGACTAGCTTCTCATCAGAAACACTTTTTAATCGAGTCTCTTATGCATATAATATACATGATGTTTGCCAGCTGGAGATATATGCGTGTGTACTTTCTATCTTTCCCTTTCTGATCAACAATATAAAACATGATTACTAATTTTTACAATCCTCTTTTTAATGATTGTTTCCCTGCAACACGTTTCTAGCAGCAGATCACATTTCGACGAAATATAATAGATTGCTGACCGTCACAACGTAAAATACGCAGATGTTTTATAGCATTCTAACAGAAAACATCAATGTTTCGTCGTAGATGTACGATACAACATCCATTAGACAGGAGTCGTTCCCAAAATATTCCCTTCACAAATAAAATACAATTACCCCATGAAACCGCTACCACCAATTCCACACCGTTTTACAATATTTCGGAGGACAAGTTTGTCTAAATAACTTAAGGAGAATAATGATGGAGGGGCTGGAGGAGGGGTCTGATAAAAGTGCGGGAACATAGCTTGGCGTTACCTGACCAAGACTCATATGGTCTCAGACACTAATATTCTGACTGCATTGCGCTCATATCGTAGGCGTCAGGTCCGACATTATTTATTCAGCCGTCGTCAATAAAAATAATTTCCATCTCAAAAATCGGAAGAACTTTTGCTTACGACAATTAACGTCAATTCCAACTGTGCGTCAAATGAAAATAAAAAAAACACACAAGAGGTTTTCCTGCAACAGAGAAACGGTCAACAGTTTTCAATGATGACAGGACATCATGTTCTTTACGTAAATCAGTATTCTTTATCCAAATGAATATCCAAATCGTTTCCTGGAGTGAGATGTATCTCAGTCACGCTTTGATTGTGGATTTTGATTGTGATTGTTCATTTGGACACCGTGGAGATATAAAAGACACGATGTTCAAACGTCCAAAGACATATCATATATACCACGTGATTCTCAGATTTCACGACCTTTCTGTATCTCAGCCACACTGTAATAGAACATTGTAAGAATTGTTGGCTTTTCACGGCTTATGTTTTTTTCTTTTAACCCTCCCCGCCCCGAGATAAAGGTTTATCGGCAGTTCTTTGAAATTTTAAATGTCTTGCGTTTTTATTATTTTCATTTCATACACGTTTTGCATTTATGCTAACTGTTATACGAAATAGATCTTTCGATTATTGACACGGAAATTCTTTTATGGACGACGGTTGAATATTGAATGTCGGATCTGACGCTTCCTATTTCTGCAGGTTTCAAATCTATGTACTTCTGTTCCGTGCAAAGGAAGTTGTTATTTTGAACATTGTTCTGCAAGACCTGGTGTCGCCAAATATGAGCCCCAATTCATTCACCTTTCTTCAGTCTGTATGTAGCGAATATAGTAATTTTAACAGCCATGAATACTAAATTTCTCATTTATTATGTATCATCAGAACCAAACATACCTCGTACAGAAAACATTCCTTACATAAGCCATATCTGGATGCCGAGTGAATGTGACAAGATATCATGCATGGAAGAGATATTTGTCAATTAGATTCTTAAACAACTATTTACCGGTACTCAGAATTGCATAGCGGTATATCCTTACAAATTCTGCTTAAAGACCGCGGTGAGTATTTGGCAGTTCGTTCAACCTAATATTTCATTTCATATTTATAATCCTCCCTAATCGATCTGGATCTGATTGACAATACTGAACATTTATCTGACAAAGGATAACAAATTAAGTTCATTCACCTCGAAATACCTGCAAAATCGGTATACCATGTGTTTAAATTACCACTCTTAATGTCTTTAGCTCGGAAATATAGTGTCATGGTACTCGCCAGGGATTAATGACATTTAATAGTAATGTGGCATATTCCGCAGTTGCGTTTGACTTGACGTTGACAACTAACGCCTGAAAACATCGCTTTGATATGGTGGCCGATAAGGGACATCGCTGCATTGTTTCAGGTATGTGGTTTGGTAACACGAAGGCAGGATGCGAAGCGCGAAGTCCAAACACGAAGCCAGGATGCGAAGTGCGAAGGCAGGATGCGAAGCGCGAAGTCCAAACACGAAGGCAGGATGCGAAGCGCGAAATCGAAGTTCAAACACGAAGGCAGGATGCGAAGCGCGAAGGCGAAGGCAGGATGCGAAGCGCGAAGTTCAAACACGAAGGCAGGATGCGAAGCGCGAAGGCAGGATGCGAAGCGCGAAGTCGTGTTTGGACTTCGCGCTTCGCATCCTGCCTTCGCGCTTCGCATCCTGCCTTCGCACTTCGCATGCTGCCTTCGTGTTTGGACTTCGCGCTTCGCATCCTGCCTTCGCGCTTCGCATCCTGCCTTCGTGTTACCAAACCACATACCTAGCGATGTCCCTTATCGGCCACCATACTTTGACGCAAAAATACCCGTTTGACCCGACCAAACTCCAGGAGACAAATGTAGCGATGTTCCGTTCAATATTGCCCCAGGCGAAATGTCACATAAAGGTCTGTCCGGTATATATACATTTCCGGGCATGCTTTCTAATATTCCATCGATGTCTCACTAGCTGACAGTCTTTAATGTAGCATTATTTCGACCGCATGTTTTTGAATGCTTCCTTCGAATTACCAACAGTTTTTTTTTCGCTGACCGCTTGAAAGTTTAGTAGTTTAGTAGTTTAGCGAACATATGGTTTGAATTTGAGTCACTATTTGTGTTCACTGTTATGAATACATGTATCTTGAATCTTAAAATCTTGGCCCCTGTCATGTCAACTTTGGAACATGTATCTACTAAGTAGACATAAACTAGAGTGATTGAAACTCCGAATAAGGATGTCATTTTGATATATAATTATATTTCAGTACTTGTTTAAGCCATCATCAGGAATACATATAAACAGACAAACAGACAGACAGAATTTAAGTTATTGGCGCCCCATTCGACAGAAATAAACACACAAAGCATACATACTGATATATATATACATATTGTAGATAAAATAGGCAGTAAATTTACAAGCTGGCATTGTGAGCTCTCATAATGAACAGTACAAACTACTGCTCAGTCCTTGAACCGTCCATACACATGATGTAGACTATCTGAACGCAATTAATTCTTTTGAAGCTTTAAGGCCATGATTTAACTCAGGATTTCGGTTTTTGATCGATAAGGCCCCTTTAAACAACAATTCATTCTAATGCTTGAAGCAATATATTCTGCAGGCTGTGATAGTATTTACCACCAGACTGTCATATTTATCACCAATGATTAGAAGGCACTTATTGAACGAGTGTGCATGATATTTATCACTAAAGATAAGAAGGCACTTATTGAACGAGTGTGATATTTATCACCAAAGATGAGAAGGCACTTATTGAACGAGTGTGATATTTATCACCAAAGATGAGAAGGCACTTATTGAACGAGTGTGATATTTATCACCAAAGATGAGAAAGCACTTATTGAACGAGTGTGATATTTATCACCAAAGATGAGAAGGCACTTATTGAACGAGTGCGATATTTATCACCAAAGATAAGAACGCACTTATTGAACGAGTGCGATATTTATCACCAAAGATGAGAAGGCACTTATTGAACGAGTGTGATATTTATCTTATTGAACGAGTGTGATATTTATCGAGTCTGTACCACAAGTTTCATGACGTTGAACGAAACCGTCACAATTTCGTGGGATATAATAAGTACAAAAAAATACGACTTCCTGGATTTCTACTTATTCTTTGTTTTGAGTGAGTTGAGTATGTAAATAAAGACGAGGTGTATTTAAATGAAGAAGAAGAGTACGTAAATAAAGAAGAAGAGTATGTAAAGAAGAAGCAGCATTCCAGAAAGTCGTGTGTGTTATACTAAACCTCCAAATATCATTGAAAATTTACAGTAAATGCTACAAGAAGAGAAATGCAAACCGTATTAGCGGAACCTCCTGTAATATTACTTCCATAGAAGAATAGTTCACGACGTATGCGTTGTAATCGTCTCTCTACTTGTGCGGTCTGCGAGAGACAGATTTTCATATTCTTACAGAAATGTCTAAATATGATTCCCAATTTGGGCAATGTGCACTTCAAATCCCGTAAAGATTATTATTATTATATATATGCGGTATGAACTGCGTATATCCCAAGCAAGGAGATCATCGATATAGCGTTTGGTGAATGAGAATGGATGGGATCTGAAATGATTATTATATGTCTTCATGCAGTCGTAGACATGAGAGGATACTGGTCTGTTATAAACAGGTTGGGGCGATCCCGCTCTCTAAAATGGAGGTAAAAGGGGTCGTTTTACTCAAAAACGTTTGATTCTTAATTGATCAAAGCTTCAAAATTTCAGGCGCATTAATTTATCTATTGTTCCATGTCCTAATATTAATTTGCCATTTGAAGAACCATTCAATCTTGTTTAAACAGCGCGATAGATGTTTGTCCTATTATTATGCAAATTAGATAGATGACAATTTATTTCTTCACTACCATTTGATGCTGATATATATATGTCTGTCAGCGCCTCAAGAGGATGTTGCTGAATTCATTATGTGAACTGATTCAATGAGCAAAAACGACCTTTTTTAACTCCATTTTAGAGAGCGGAATTGCCTTGACCACATAAAAAGTGCACAACTTGTACCTTTCAACAAACATTCCATGAATGACAGTTAGTTCCAAAAAGCCCAATGGCTTGTGATATTATTATATAAATGATCAAATTTCTTGAACAGTTGAACCAAGGAGTTCAGTTAGCACAATTACACATTGGAATCAGTCATGTGAAAGGGTTTTAATTTTTCTAAACTTTTTCCTTCGCCTTCGACCTTTTCTCGTAATTTTGAGATATACAGACAATATATATATATTGACAATTTCAAAATTGTCCTTTTCTACAAGAACACTTCCACTATATCGGTACCGCGATGGTTGGACAAATGCGAGAATCAATTTATTCCTCAATATTCACCCATGCTAAATCTTTAAGATTCTTCAGCATCCATAGTCAGTCTATAGTCAGTCTATTACTTATCATGACTTTCATCTGCCAACGAAACTGGTATGCTATTTGAAAGAATCTTAGCATGGCAGAAATGCGCAGAACCCTGTGAAAATGTTTTCAAACTTCTTTCTTCGCCTTTGATCTTTTCTGGTAATTCCAATATATATATATATGGCGCGATGAAAGATATATGTATCTACCTTGATTGGATGGATGGGATTGATATGAGACAGGCTTACTTACACATTGACTGTATACTGGACAGCATGCAGGGTTGAGCCGCGATATATACGAAGACAGCAACCTTCTATCGCTTGATCTGACCATGGCACAGAATGGTGCGAATTGGCTGTTTTGTTATCTGCTCAGACAGTAACCATATTTTTGAAAATTCGGGGCAATTTTACCTTGGACGGTCATATTTTATCACAGGTTTGACGAAATATTCAGACAAGGTGCACCCGTCACCTAGCAAGTGACCGTTCTCCGCCAGGGTCAGAAACGCGGAATAAGAATATCATGGCGTACAAATGAAAGGTCATAAAGCATGACTGAGACATATTCCATATCTTTTAAAGGGTTCCGTACATACTTCATTTCAATGTGGGAAATAAATGTCCTTTTACCACAGGAACCTGATGATATCTTGGTAGCATAATTGCAAGCTGCTCAACCTCATACACAAACGGTATTGGGATTACAAACGGGTGGATCATTATGGAGGATGGCAGCCTACTGCTTGTCGAATCGAACGTCAGTTAATTAAGGGGAGATATCTCGGTATAGAGGTGGCCTTTGTGTGAAGCGTCGGGTACTGCATAAGGAATACTGAGGAGTCTCTTATAGCGGTGAAGAGTCTCACTCGAAATATCATCACCAAGACTATAAAATAGTGCCAAGCATATTCGCATTCGATACTGGAGACATCCTAGGGGCATTACAGTGATGCGCCGATAATACTAAACTGATTGACTGGTCTTCGAAACAGATTAGTAAAATTTAAAAAAATTCTTCCCGATAATTTTCCGACGGCTACTGAAATTCGAACAATTCAAGCTACCTAATAACTAGTACAGGCAGCAGTGAACGAATAATACAATCCGGGGAAACTGAACTTAATTGGAGCACACACAATGTCTATATGTCTACATTTATACACAATTCTTCTTCCGTGACTTTGACGCCTCAACTTTGGTCACTATTTTAATAATCAAGTACAGGCAATTGGGTCAGAAAGTGTGGGAGTTTGACTGACGACCGACTTGATGACACGTTCATTTTTGATTGAGTATTGATTATCGATATTTCTACTACATTCGATTTTTGACAGAAGCATGGCTGTATGGGGATATTTATTACTTTGACTGGGGACATCCATAGGCCTCTACATGTTAAACTACATGTTCTGTACAGGCATATGCGTCAATTAGTTTGACATCGTAATCCAGGTATTTGTTCACGGCTGTGAATGCGGCGGGGGGGGGGGGGGGGGGGGTGGAGGACAAGACTTTGAAGACATTCAGTTGGGAAAATTTTCGGGTTCACCTGGACCTTGACCTCAAACAAAGATTACTTACCTATTTTTTTTCAGGATCCTGTTGATATCTTGGTGGCATAATTACAAGCTACTCAACCGGATATTTCATACACAAGCGGTATTCTGATTACAAATGGGGGGATCATTATGGAGAACGGCATCCTGCTGCTTGTCCAACAGAACGTCCAGTGCCTTTTAATTAAGGGGAGATATCGCGGTGAAGAGATGACCTGTCCTCAAGTACTATATTAGGGCGTTCATGTGAAGTATCGGGTACTGCATAAAGAATATTGAAGTCTCTTTTTGTGGTGAAGAGTCTTACTGGAAATATCAAAGTGACCATCACCAAGAATATAACATACTGCCAAGTACCTTCAGATTTGATTCTCGAGACGTCCAAAGATGCATTCCAGAGATGCACCGATACTACTAAATTGATTGCCTGGTCTTCGGAACAGAAAAAAGTATTCTCTCTCATTCAAATAAAATCCTCTTACAGCGAGAGTCAATATATTTGCATGCATACTGCGCAGTAAACTTAACGGGGAAATCAAAGGAAGTGCAGAATATTATGAGAACATGCTGTTTATAGAGATATTGGAGTTGAGTGTAAACCTCGGTAGTTGATGAATTGGGGCAATTCAAGCTACCTATTAACTAGTATAGGCACTAGTCAACCAATAATACAATCCGGATTAACTGAACTTGACTGAAGCACACAGAATGTCTGTACGGTCTACATTTTTACCCAATTCCATGGCCTTTCACTTCTTCCGTGACTTTTCCGCCTCAACTTTGGGCACTATTTCACTAATCGAGTACAGGCAATTGGGACAGAAAGTGTGAGAGTCGATTGACTGAATTGATGGCACGTTCACCTCAACACTGATTACCGATATTTATAGTACATTTGGTTTTTGACAGAAGTATGACTTTATGGGGATATTTGTCAGTTTGAGTGGGGACACTGACATGTTAAACCACACGTTCTGGTTCTGCACAGGCATCTAAAACAATTAGTTTGACATCGTAATCCAGGTATATTTGTTCACGACTGAGAATAAGCGGGTGGGAAGGACAATAAAGACATTCAGTTGGGTAAAATTTTGGATTCACATCAATCCCAGTAAACTCAGATATAATATCACGGAGTATTATATCTGATATCAGCGCTATATAAATCTCGTGCGAATTTCAAACTACATCTTTTAGCTCATCGGGGAGAAACGGCTTTATAATGAGTCAGTTTGACACATAGGCACGTGGACCAATAAACAATATAGTGAAACTGTTTCCAAGTAAGGCACCATGTCTAGACATGGTTCGTGTGGAACGTTCTTCTCCAGAAAGTTCAAAATATTGCTCCCGCCGAATACTCGGAGAACACCGGAAAACGCCTCGTACGAATTTTTAATAGCGTTACAATTAGATGGTATTTCCTCGATATACCATCTTGGTTTACCTATAGATTAAGATTCACATAAAGACCTGGATCTCTGACCTCAAACAAAGAGTATTCCTCTCTGTCCCTAACGCAGGCATACCCAAAGTTTGTCATCGATCTATAGCATGGAACCGAAGATATCAACCACAAATATTAGCAGACGCACAGTACTCGATATCGCAATACCCGACCTCGACGAACGACGGATATATATAAAACCTATCCCAATAACGCTTTTGTTGGGACAACTAATTTGGATACCAAATAGATGTGAAACAGATAATATTCAATTGGTTACTAGTATGAAGAAAATTCCCATTTCCGTGAGATAATCCACAGGTTTGAGGAATGGAAAATCATAAGTAATTTCATCAAATAGTTGGTGTAGGAGAAGGCTGAACACCTCGCTAAGAGAAAGCGTTTTCGAATATCGTTCGAGTTGTCCATTTGTCAGGGAGTAGCGATTATAAAAGGTGCGAGAGAAAGTTGGTCGGTTTTTTTCAAGTAAAGGATTTGATTCGGGATTATTCGGCGCCGAAAGTGTATCGCTCGAGAAAATATCGAAACACGATATTGCAATTCAATCTTTCAATCCAGGGAAAACATTCCAAGTCGTGTTAAGGTTCTTTGAGCACATGCAGTGTGGCTAGGTCTAGCTGTAGATTCTCGAGTCTGCGGGCTAATATATCTCTAAAATTATATAAATCACAGGTTTATTTTACGCATTTCTCTAACCATCCCTTCTGTGTGCAAGATTCTCTGGTCAAGATTTAGTAATCACATAGATTATAATGGAATTGTGGGAGTCATTTCGTGTTTACCTGTTATTGTTCGGATTCATGGCACCTGCAATTATCTGTATCTACACTAGGTTCAATGTTGACAGAACCATGGATAGACAGAGATATTTATGGAAACTACAGACTGTAGGGGATGTTAGCCAACAACATTTTCTATCATTGGAAAGCGCAGACGCACACTAAATCACACATACATCAGTCTACACATTGAATGTAAGGCCGCGGGGAAAGGGGACTTACTAATATCTAAGACTCGGTTGTGCATGGAGGTTCCAATCGATACAGAGCAAAACATTCGAGACAAAAAAATCCCTGAAAAATACAAGAATGATACAGAATATTAAACGGTCTACAGTACGGTAAGCTATATGAAAACTTCAACAGACACGTGCAACAGATGGATTTTTGGACAGAATAACTTGTTTTCCCTTCTCAACAAATGCTGCTATTGTTGCCGGCGATGTTATCACCAGAATATGAACCCAAGTCTTGGTTATAACATAAGCTAGTTTCTTGTAAGAGAGAAGCAACGAACTAATATCATTGATACCTGCATTACAACGATTCCAACGCGTATAAGTATCTCACTGCTCGTTTTAGATGGCACTGATAACTAGGATGCGACGTGGATATCAAACAATAGGCAAATGACAATTGGTCGGAAGGAAATACCCGTGAGAACCTGCTGGAATGAGCGATCGTAAGCAATTCCAGTAGATGTACGAACAGATAGTGTATCGTTTCCAAATATCGTTCAGTTTTCAAGTCGCCATTTTCAGGAAAGGTGCATTTAAAAAGGTTAGAGCGACCCCGCTCTCTAACATGGACGTTAAAAAGGCCGTTTTTGCTCAATAACTTTTGATTCCTTCTGAAGCAATGACTCAAAAAATCAGGCGCAGTGGTCTATCTATTATTCCATGTCCTAAATTTAATTTGTCATTTGAAGAACCAGTTGTGTTAACAGCGTGACAGATATTTGGCCTATTATTATGCAAATTAGATAGATGACAATTTATTTTTTACTATCATTTCATTCGGATATATATGTCTGTGTAAGCCTAAAAAGGATTTTGCAGATTTCATTACATGAACTGATTTATTGAGCAGAAACGATCTTTTTACCTGCATTTTAGAGAGAGGGATCGCCCTAACCTGTTAAATTAAACGATCGCTCCTGGTGTGTGATATTTCTATTTGGAAGCTCGATTATCCGAGAAAAAATTCACAAATAAAACACGATATCGCAATGGAGTTTTACATAATCAACATTGCATTACGGGATATCTTCCAAATTCTGAAACATTTGATTGGTCAATGCAAATTTTCGAATTGAAATCCGGCATATCCATTGGCTTGCGGAGAAAATTGGAAGAAAACTACAGCCAAACACAGAGTTGCTGTAAGGGTTCATTCAATCGTGTTTCAATCCTGAAATGAACAAATATTCAAACTGAGCGAAGATTGCTGAAAGCCGTGCGACTATATCTATCTAGGCTCCCGACGCCGCAAGCTGATATATACCGTGAAATATGTACACCGCCCGATTAT
>JAVTVY010026778.1:0-11515 GCA_036873755.1 Hanleya hanleyi | reverse complement strand
GGAGCAATTCATCAGTGCTTTTTGACTTCTGTGATGGTACATACTTCAAAAAAGACCCCTGATTTAGAACACATCCCAAAGCACTTCAACTCATTCTGTATTATGATGACGTTGAACTATGCAATCCACTTGGTAGCAAATCAAAGACACACAAAGTGGCATTTTTCTATTACATATTTGCCAACATACATTAAAGGTTTCGCTCCAAGCTCTCCGGAATAAGTTTATTGTGTGCTTATCCCTCTTCCCACATGTCATCAAAAAGTTATGGAGTTGAAGCGGTTTTGAAACCCTTCCTACAGGAGATGATCCAGCTAGAAAATGGAGTGAATATTACGTTACCCAATACTGTTCGGAGAGTGCATGGTGCAGTTGCGTGCTTTGTAGCTGACACACTGGCTGCCCATGTTGTTTGTGGATTCAAGGAAGGTGTTGGGTTTGCTTTCAGAAAGTGTCGTCATTGCAGGATTTCTGCCAATGATATAGATTCCCGGTTTGATCAGTTAAAATTTGTCAGGAGAACAGAAAAAGATTATAATAGCATGTGCATGAAACTGGAAAATGCTGCAACATGAGAATTTCGAGAAATTGTATCAACTGCGTATGGACTGAACAGGAGGAGTGTTCTCAGTCGGTTGCCGCATTTCAGTATTGTGAAGTGTATGCCACAGGATGTTATGCATGTTATTCTTGAAGGCTCTCTCCCTTACACCATGAAAAATTTGCTGAAATATTACATCAATCAAGGCACCTTTTCGTTGCAACAGTTAAATCATAAATTAGCAAATTTTGAGTTAGGATACATTGATCAGAAAAACAAGCCTTCTAGCATTCCAAATACACTTACTGATGATGATGGATCACTCCACCAGTCTTCAGCTCAGATGTGGGCACTTGGAAGATTTTTTCCACTTTTGGTTGAACATCTGGTCGATAAATCTGGCAGTGTTTTTTTTATTTGCTATTACTTGAACTAATGGCAATAGTGCTCAGTCCGATAATACATAAGGAGGATGTGTTGACACTTCAAGATTGTGTCGTGTTTTATCTAAAGTTATTCAAAGAATGTTTCAGAGAAGTCAGTATTATCCCAAAGCAACACTACATGCTTCATTTTTCAGAACGAATATTTAGTCTTGAGCCACTAGTACGTTTTCGGTGCATGCGCTTTGAAGCTGAGCATTCATATTTTAAATCACTTCGTGGTTCAGCACGTTACAAAAACATTTGCTATTATATGTGTAAACCATATCAACTAACTGCAGCCAGTAGTACATTGAGCATATATGGAGAAGAGAGGGACCATCCCATGTTTGAAGGTGACATTGTGTGGGGCCCAAATACTACTCTTTATCTGTGCTATGTAAAACTTGAAATGGAGAGATGTGGCCTGTCTGCTGAAAATGAAACAGATCATGCTTTCAAAGCCAATTGGGTGAATGTTGGTGGGAATAGTTTCAAACCAGGTTGTTTTTTTCGATGGTATGCCAATATTTGCAGAAGTCATAACTGTCTGGTGTGTTGAAAAAACACCTCTTCTCAGAGCACAACAGTACACCACTTTATCATTTCGAGAGGACTTGCTTGTGTTTGAGATTGAACCACCAACTATAGCATGTGGTTTAGAAACTGTCAATACTCTGAGTATGCTTGTACCAGATGTGTATAATGGTTATGCTGCTGATCATGAACAAACGACATTCATAGTTCCTAAGACAGACCTGAGGATGCACACATCCTATGTCAACTGAATTACTGGTGGCACAGATTGGGCCCCATCAAAAGAATTACATGATAGCTTAAGCTATACGACAACTCAGAGGTTCTACACGTAGTTGCAATTTAATGCACGAGCTTTACGTGAAGAAGCTGAGAGTTGTCATATAATTTATGACTCCACGTAAAACAGTATATTACGTGTAAGTTTACGAGGCTCCCGGGGATTGATCTGGGGTGTCGTCATGCACACTCCAGGTGATGGTAGGAATAGATATCAGCTCGTCAGATAGCTTGTCATAAGAGGCGACTAACTGGGGCACCCATGGGGATCCCGGGTGTGAAATGAAATAGGACCCCACCCTTGGGGCCTCAGGTGTTAAAAGGAATAGGACCCTATCCGTGTGGTTTCCGGGTGTGAAAAGAAATATTAACCAACGTCCGTGATATGACTGAAATAGTGTTCAAAGCGACGTTAAATCATATTCACTCACTCACTCCTTGTTTATCATAAGTTGATTTCTAAATATTAGGGCAGGCGAATGCTTAATTTAAAGGTGAACTGCAAAGGTTCAAATTTTCTGTTTAACACTTTCTCTGGATTCAGTATAAGGGTGACCAAACAAACAGAAGTATTCCGTTTTGTTAAAATTAATGGTTCTTCTTTTCGCTGCTTTGGAATGTCGCTTGAACACCTATCACTTATCTTTCATTGATTATGACATGATATCAGACCAACTGACTGAAGGACTGGTCTGATGTGACGTCATAATTTGATGTCAGACAAGAATTGGCAATTTTCAATAAATGATTTGGCAAGTTGGACATCTGCTAGTTGACCCTTCTTCTATACATATACCATGTAAAACATGAAATAATTAACATAAAGCAGTATGAGAGGGATGTTTCGAGATTGGAATTTTCAACCATGAAAGGTGTGAAACAACGTCATTGTGCACATGACGTTGCGCCAAGGAGTGGGAATCAGGCATTGCTTTAACATTGGTACTTCCGCAAAATTTGGAAAACATGTACTATAGTGTTTCCAAAATATTCCATCTCAAATAATCTTGAAACAAAAAGTTTAATAGATAGAAGTATTTGATTTAAATAATTCGACATTGTCAGTATTAACACAATTCTCTCTTAATGTCGCGAGGGCAATGAAATCGTTTTGAGGCTGAAGATTCCAATATTAGTATATCCCTATTCTGGTAGGTTGTCAGGTTATCCTTACTGAATTCAGGGTAGATGATCAGCAGTTCACCCTTAGTTATAATAAGTCCTTCTGCATGCGCTGTGATCAGCAAGGTGTTTTGCCATTTTCCAGCCATAGATGATCTCCGGTGTTTATGCCAACCCATTCCATGTATAGTGCACAAAAGTTTGTACCGTTGTGCGATGTCAGTTCATCCGACAGCCATTCACCAATTCATTATGACACGAGATGGGATTAACTTTTCCATGGTACATGAATGTGTATACGGACAGTAAGTTACATGTAATTGTACCTTGCCATACTTTGATATATTATTGTTATACTTTCTGACAGTTTATTCATGAAAACCCGAGATACCGAGTGCAATACTGGTTTTCATCACAACATGGACGACTACAATACCAATCCATATTGTACAAAGCACTGTATAGTGACCTATTTATTATACAAGTCATCGAAATATTAAAACTAATTATTCGTTATTGATTTTTTATTGATGTTTGAATCAATATAGTTCTGTTAGATAAAACAACACAACATTAATATATTCAGCTATAAAACTAAATTCAACTACAGGACCCATAAATTGCTAGAGTGCAACAGACTCAAAATCTGTAATTCTGCATATATCATGTAAATCCATGTATATTATCAGTCTCTACTTTCCGAACTTCATTTGAGACACATTTGACTGACTGCGTAATGTTACTTTGAGTTTAGATCTATAATGCTATTTAAGTTTCCTAGATGATCGAGCGAGAGAATAGAATGTTCCCAACTTTTGTAGCTTCATTTTGGTGCCATGACAAAAGCAGATACCTCCCGTAGAAATATAAAATGAGAATTTAATACGGCATTTTGGGATCCAATACGACTTTGGATATTGTACGAACATGTGGTGCAATTGAAATGATTTGATTGGATCATAGGACATAGCTGTATAATAATTTGTTATGCTATTGTTATATTTTCAAATACAGTTTATTCGTGAGAATTCAATATTTTGTTATGTCCTTATTAAACAGTTTATTTAGTACGGCCGTACTAAAAGTAAATTCGCAGTTTGCTTCACGGAGTCGCTGACTGTTCAGTTCATTTGCCTCAGCGAGTCGCTGGTTGAACTGATACAGATAAATGGCCAGCTGCTGACTCGTCGTGTCAGACTGCAAAGTTATATATTAACAGTTTTGGCTATTTGAGTCAAAAAAAGTTCCAGTCCGACAGCAGTGCAAACATGGCTGTTCGAGTTGGAATGCAGCCAGTGGACTTGCCTAAAACCTGACTCAAAAAGTCGATCATATAATACTAATTTTGGATACTTTAGCCATTACCTGAATGAGACTGTTATGAGACAAAATTCTAGAGGAGAGGGCCAAATGGCTCAATACTGGCTTCTTTAATGATCTTACAATTTGAAGGACTCGATGGTGGATGATTACTGGCTGAATCGGTCCTTCACTGGATGCAGTTTTTCTAGTGTAGGCTTGTATGTTTTCATTGAACGGCTTTGGCAGAAAGATTATGGAACTTGCCGGGATAGCTGTAGGATCATGAGGGAAAATCAAAAATCACAAATGGAAAATGGCATCTACCGCTCAATGATACCGGGGACATTTTTTTAGTTGCAAGACCTTGAATCTTAGTCACTATAGCTATGTGATTGGGGAGAGTGATTCGAAAGGACATATAACTCCCACTGGCCAAAGCAGTAGCCAGTACGGCATTCAATATTTTCCCTCTTCGTTCACCAAAGAATTTCCCTGTCCATAATCCAAAAACCTAATTCATAAAACAGCTAAAATAAAATTCAAAGAAAAAAATATTGTAATACATAAGCATAGGCTAATTTCACACAAGAGAGAATCGGTCAACAGTTTTCAATGATGCCAGCAGGGCATCATGATCTTCCGTGAATATGAAATCCGTATCACTGATCAGTATTCTTGATCCATATGATTTTCGTTGTAAAGCCGTTATCTAGGTATGATGTATCGCAGTCACGCTTTGGATGTGACAGTTCACATGAACACCATGAGGATCTTTAAATACATAGGTTCGTCTGGCCCCTAGTCCCGGGCAAAACAGAATTAGACACAAGTTACGAAACTTAACGCCATAGATCTTGCACGTTACGCTCGTACTTTCGCTATCAGCATGCGATATGTATGGCCAAATTTGGGATTTTTTGAGTGAAGACGCTTGGTGGTATAGCACTGGTTTCTTCAATAGTCTTAACATTAACATAATATTATCATGTAACATAACACATGGGGCTGAGAAAATGAAATAAATTTTACATGTTATTTATCTATATGTCTTCATTGAACGAGTTTTGTTCATAAAGAAACCAGTCAAAGCGGAATCTGATTCCCAATGGAACTTGGAACCGTTTTGGATCAAAAGGTCGTCAATCTTTGTCAGGATAGCTAAGGAATCAGGACGAGCGACACGAGTGTTCTGAGAGAATGGTGTAAAAGAACATTTAAAGTCCGCTGTGTTCAATGCTGCAGCAATCACAGTCCCTTATATTCCGTTACTAAGTTTCTGAATTAATTAATCTGCTCACCGATCAGAGATTTGTCCTCCGCACAATTCATCAATAAAGTTTTGAATTGTATGTTGCTAATCAGTGTAAAATGGTAGGTTCCGAAAATGTTAACCCTACCAGGCCTGGGGGATATTTTGCCCCCCCCCCCTCCGTCTACCAAACTTTCGATGCTATCTCCGGAAAGACACTAAATTGCGAGCCGATACTCGTGACATTATAGGTAAATTCAAAATGGCGGCCATGTGAGGTGTATGCGGCCATGTTAAAATGATATTTTTGGCTTTTTTTCAAAATTCATGATATTTACTAATTTATGATGAAGTTTTTTCGAAGAAAACATATAATTATACATTTTCGAAAATGACGTCACTGCGACGTCAACAAAGCTGCCATCTTGCATTTGTTTTACATTTTACAAAATATTTTGGATGAAGATGGGACGAAATGGCCTTATCCAGGCCTGAAGAGGTGACAAAAAACAGTCTAGATAAAGTTAAATGCAGCTCTTGCGAAACAGTTTCAAATGTGAGATATATGTGACCACCACGATGCCTACGATGGGCGTAGCACCTATATTTTTGCATTGACGCTATGAACATATTGAACAAAGAATTTAACAAGCCCAATTTAATGAATTCCGCTTACTTACAATAATGAAGCAGGGACAGGAGTACTTCGAGCACCGAGTGTTTGAACATGGACGTGGACATTGCACTTTGAGTTGCCGGTTGAGCTGATTGACGTGACCACATATCTTCAAAAACACCTGGCGGTTGTCGGTTATGCAGTTCACTGAAACCGCTTTGCTAGATTCATCGATTTCTCACAACCACATTGATTCATGAATTGTAAGCTGGCAGGCCATTTACTGATTAATAAATGAGTCGAAGCTGCATTTATGTTGGTTAAGTAAAGTATACGATTAACAAAAACCGGTAGAGCTGAACTGAGTGACACATGGAGTTTTTAACATCTGCTGAAAATCTAATGGCGGAATTTGTACTATTGAAGCAAATAGATTGACCAGTTAATGAAGACATCAGATATGAATTATTGTTGGAATTATCACCTCCGAGTCTGTGAAAGGTATAAAACAATATATTAGTACATATGTCCTTCGCGCATCAGTGGATATGTGGACGCAAATACATTTATATTCCCCGGAGGTCGATTATTTTTTCGTAGGCCAGTGCATGGGCACTTAATTGTTTGTTCGTCACACATAATTACCTGTGTTTTATAGGTCACAGACTGGAATTCCCCTCAAAACTTGATTTTAAAAACGAAAATGGCATTTTTTTTTATTATGTTGATATGAATTCAGTCTGAAGGTTGATAGAAAATCAGGATGGATGAATTCAGAAAAAATACAGAATTTAGAGGTGAATTGGGGATGTCACCATGCACTTCGGATCGAGGCTATCCTTTGAGCGCCATTTTCGTCACTGTTGCAGACGACACGTTACATTGAAATCCAGCTGGAGATGGGCACATAAATGCCACTTTTTTGAAAGCTACTGGGGTTATTTGACAAGAGTCGTAGTGAATATAAACATCTCATTTGCGTAGTGGATACATGAGCCGTCAGCTGAAGTTGATGTATTTTGTGGAAAATGAGCCCACATGTGAGCGTCGTTGTTGTTGCCGATTACAGGTCAGTCAGTCAAATTTCTTTTTCAACACTCAATTGTGTTGGCCTTAAAACATCCCTGAGATATATAGAATTATTTTGTTATATGAAATGTGAACAGGTTCTGTGTTTAGGGCCTCCTCTATAAGTGAGACCCCAAATGTGGGCCTTTTCACAGCAGTCTCCCAAGATGTTTCAGTATCAGCGCGGACCATCTTTAAAGTTTCATTGTTTCCTACATTTGCCTGGCTTGTTGGATGTTTGATGGTAGATGAATGGGTTTATTTTTTCTTCAAATAGATTTTGTTTAAGACTATGTTTCTTATACATTTATTAAGGTTCATGGTTATTGAAAATGTGCATTGTTGTGATTCGAAAGCTGGTCAACATTCCCGATCTTTTTACATATGTTTGAAAGTCATGTTCAAAGTGAACCAATTTGTGAGCCAAAGGCGATACCTTGACCAACTTGCATAGCAGATCGCGTTCCACGCAATTGTTGTTACGCGACCTCGACAAACTGCGCTGATGGTAAAAGACGCTGGAGTTTTACTTTCTGTGCAAAACTATTCGCTGATATACCGAGTGCAAAATATTTAATCCAAGCATGCATAACAATAAAATATTCATGGATAGATCAGTGAAATTTTATAGAAATCTGTGCCTTATTTCACCCAATTCAAGTCGTTTAGTGGATTGGTTAGGTCGGATACACTGACATCGCGGACCGCATTTAAAGTTTTATTGTTTTCTACATTTTCCTGGCTTGTTCGATGTCTGATGGTAGATGAATGGGTTTATTTTTTCTTCAAATAGATTTTGCTTAAAACTACATGTATGTTTCTTTTACATTTATTACGGTTCATGGTTATTGAAAATGTGCGTATTTATCTGCCACCGGTTATATCGCACAAGTCCTTCACCATGACACAAAATGGATTGTCCCATTAATAAAGTCACGTGTGCGAAAATGACACCACAGAGAACGAGTCCAATTAGTTCGGTCACGGAGGCCGCAGGCCTTAGTGATGAAAAGTGAGAACTCGTTCTGTTCCATCGCGATTTATCCTACTTGTTTTACCGCTGTAAACGAGCCTTTATTTCTATTCCGCTATACTGCAAACGGCAAAATTGTTGAGATGTTTCGTGTAGAAGAATGTATTCTCATATTATTATGAGTTAGCCCCTGTGCCATGACAAAAAATGGGTTGACCCATCAATCAAGTCACGTGTCCGAAATCTACATCCAAGGGACCAGTTCATACTACGGCAGCTATAGGTGCAAATTAACAATCACCTATACATTCCAAGACTTCCAACTAAAGCGTGAACCGTGGATTTTCTAATAGATTAGTGTTGATTGGCCCGTTACATCATCTATAATGGTCGCATCGCAGTATACAGATTAGTCTATCCTCCTTTGGGCGAATGCAGCTGAGCACGTGGATTATCAATATTACCACGACCTCAAATTATCTGCACTGAATCGCCTATAAAGTGCCGTCTAATGGTAGAAGATGACGCCTAGTCTATCATCCGAACGCAATTAAGTTCAAGTTCAAGTATTTATTGCACCAACACCATAAGAGGCAGAGTACAAATTAAATCGAACAATTAACCAGAGAAACAATAGTATATGTACATTTGACACCCTGAGTGTGTGAAGGATAAACAGTCAAACATTCACCCAGACTGCGTGGATATATTGTAGATGGAATAGTACTAATGCGAAATATTATGATGCAAATATAGCAAGAACGTGTGCAAATAATATGATAATGCAAACGACACAAACATAAAGTAGAAACTCTTGCACGTAGTCATGTGGTGACGGGTGACAGCTGGGTATATTAGGGCGTTTCCCAAATGGTCACATCCGGTTGGTCCCGTAAGATCCGACCTGGGTGCAATCACATTCATAGAATGAACACACACCACCAGAAAGAGAATATCCAAATTTGGATATTTTATCCCAATTGGGATATACATCTCAGTTAGTCCTTTTCCCTGACCTGTTCAACGAGCTGTCATTACGGATATGGTAAGAATCAAGAACATTACTTTTGCTAGATGACAAATGATGCTAGACGATAAGATCAGTCAATTTGAAAATTGCAGTAAAAAGGATGCTTTCGCTTGATGAAATAAATCAAGTTTTCCTTGCAAGAAATGTTTTCAAACTTAGCGCACAAAACGGCGGCTTTCAGACATGCCATGTGCTTCAATCATGCAGTAGCGCGGAAACTTGCAACATTCATTTATTTGACAATATTAATAAGTGTGCGCCGGGAAACAAGTAATCAATTAAGTGACGGGTATAAAACGTTTTACACACCTCGATCTGTCAGAATGCCACACTCGCACAGTGTCAAAACTCTCCAGTCGACTGATGGAGCGAAAACGAAACTGCCTCCTCCTCTCTCCTTTTCAAACTCTCTCACCGGGACTGCACTATAATTTTGGCAGTGTGGTTCAGCCGATCTTAAAACATGACGTAATTTCGTCAATTCGGTGTATTTCATTGGCTATCAGAGCCGAAGATGAAGTCGGCATATTCCGTGACTACGACTTGTGCCATATTGACCAGTTTACAGACAAAACACGATCTTTCGAAGAAAATCTCACAAGATATCAGCAGAAGTGTTTACCAGGAAACGAAACCGACATATTCTTCAATATCTGCGCCTAGAAACGGTTCGTCGTGGGATTAATCCAGCAAAATTATTCGAAACTAGGTCGAACTACTTCATATCGCGTTCAATAAACGGAGTGACGCGGAAGTTTCAGTCATTCTCTCATTTTGCGCAGGGGTGTTGTAATGAAAACCATATCGCTTAGATAGATGGCACCTCTGAAATTACCCATAAGCCAGTTCACCTAGCATCGCAAGAAACAGGGAAACTTCCCTGTTTAAAAACGGGAATGTAAAACTCGTGAAAACTCAGAAGGTCTGACTGACAGAAAAAACCCCGGACTGCCTCACAATATGTGACTGAAATTCAATTCAATAGAGAGAAGAAATCTCCCGTTACGGGAAAGTCCGAAGTTGCGGAGAGCTCTGCCACAATGAGCGCACAGGAAGTCGAGCAACCTGAAAGCGTTGGTTATAGCATTTCGTCAAATGTAGGACCGGATGGCAAGACCTCAGAGAGGAATTCTAAGCTTAGACAAAGGAAAACTAAAAAGAGCACAGAGGAACCAGAAAATACACCCAACAGCTCAAACAGATTTTCAGCTCTCTCTGAGGAGGATGATGTTGATAATTCCTTTGATATTCCTGGTTCACTCCCCAAGAGGAATAGGGTAGATGAAAGTCCGGAAAGTTTACTTCATAATCAGCCGTCTAAAGACAATGAGTATGAGAGGATTGTAGATCCAGAAACACTTCAAATTGTTGGTTCTCTGTCCGGGGAGGAGAACGACAGCGTTGTCAACAACAGTCAAAATGCCCATCAATGATGCTACTGCACTTGATGTAGGCGGCAGTCGTAGTGAACATTCACCTGTGCGTTCGGATGCTGTCCTTGGTAGATAGGAAAGGAGGTGAAGATGAAAACATTAGTTCTACATCTGTACATTCTAGTGGTAACTCGAACTTCACCCCAGACGATAATGTGAGTGCTAAGCTCACCACAGATGATGTTAGAAATGAGCTACCCTCAGTAGATGCACCTGTGCATTCTGGTGGTGACTTGAACTTCACCCCAGATGAAAATGTGGTTGCTGAGCTCAACAGAGATGATGCTAGAAATGAACTGCCCTCAGTGGATGAAGGAGGTGAAGATGAAGACGTTGGTTTTATTTCTAAAACGGATACACCTGTGAACTTCGCTCCCGATGATGATGTGTTCGAGGAGTTAACTAGTGATGAAGCTAGCAATGAGATTAGCAATGAGATACTCATGGAAGATGAAAAACAAGGTGAAGGGGAAGTTGATAACTCCATTCTCAAAAACAAATACACCTATAAACCTCTCCTCAGACAAAAACACGGTCGTTGTGCACATGGATCAATCTTGTGATAATAAGCGACCCGGCAAGACTTCCTTATACACGAGGTCGAAAAAGAAATGTGAACAGAAGAGAGAACAAGATTTATGGAAATAAAGACAAAGATATACAGCAGTTGCGAAAAGAGCAGAAAAAAACCCAGAAAAGCCAGAGGAGAAGACCTTTAATTAAACGTTCATAATGGCTAAGTTGACACAGGAGGCTGAAAGAGCCCACCCTGCTGGGCCAAACAGCCAGGTTGAGTGGGAGATGGCCCAGTCCAGCCCCCCTACCCGACGACCAGCACAGCAGAGTGGGAGTGGCGATGAAGACCAAGAGTTACAATTATAAACAAACCTACAGCAGAATCACAAGATAGTAGGCCAGGATAACATCAGAGGTAAGATTATTC
>JAVTVY010026777.1:0-10162 GCA_036873755.1 Hanleya hanleyi | reverse complement strand
TTTCATACCCTTCGGCCACCGCGCGACGCGCAGAAGGCCGATATGTCAACCCCTCACCCAGCCCATTAGATGCCCTTCATGGCAGCCACTTTGTTACCTCACTCGACCCCATCGGTCCACTAGGGGCTCCCCTAGCTCCAAAAAGGCTATTTTCATACCCTTCGGCCACCGCGCATGCGCAGAAGGCCGATATTTCAACCCCTCACCCAGCCCATTAGATGCCCCTTCACATAAGCTTCACTTTGATACCTCACTCGACCCCATCGGTCCACTAGGGGCTCCCCTAGTTACAAAAAGGCTATTTTCATACCCTTCGGCCACCGCGCATGCGCAGAAGGCCGATATGTCAACCCCTACCCAGCCCATTAGATGCCCCTCACATAAGTTTCACTTGATACCCACGCTGACCCTCTATCGGTCCACTAGGGCCCCCAGTTCCAAAAAGGGCGCTGCTTCAGTCTTCGGCCACCGCGCATGCGCAGAAGGCCGATATGTCAACCCCTCACCCAGCCCATTAGATGCCCCTTCACATAAGCTTCACTTTGATACCTCACTCGACCCCATCGGTCCACTAGGGGCTCCCCTAGTTCCAAAAAGGCTATTTTCATACCCTTCGGCCACCGCGCATGCGCAGAAGGCCGATATTTCAACCCCTCACCCAGCCCATTAGATGCCCCCTCATCTAAGCTTCACTTTGATACCTCACTCGACCCCATCGGACCATTTTATCTAGGGACTACTTTTTCCCGAGACCGAATAACCGCCAAAACCACGGCCAAACCGCATCACCGCGCATGAATACATTTTTTTTTTTTTTTTTGCCGGAACTTTTTTTTTCGTTCCACCCACCACCCACGGCGGCCATCTTGTACCCACCTCCCACATCTTGCACTCACTGACACTGGCGGCCATCTTGTACCCACCTCCCACATCTTGCACTCACTGACACTGGCGGCCATCTTGTACCCACCTCCCACATCTTGCACTGACTGACACTTGGCGGCCATCTTGTACCCACCTCCCACATCTTCCACTGGCGGCCATCTTGTAATGCTCTCATAGATATGTACATGCCCGTATAGCTCTCATACATGTAGATATGTACATGCTCCTTTATAGATATGTACATGCCCGTATAGCTCTCATACATGTAGATATGTACATGCTCTCATTCGGCCATCTTGTACCCACCTCCCACATCTTGCACTCACTGACACTGGCGGCCATCTTGTACCCACCTCCCACATCTTGCACTGACTGACACTTGGCGGCCATCTTGTACCCACCTCCCACATCTTGCACTGACTGACACTTGGCGGCCATCTTGTACCCACCTCCCACATCTTCCACTGGCGGCCATCTTGTATCCACCTCCCACATCTTCCACTGGCGGCCATCTTGTAATGCTCTCATAGATATGTACATGCCCTTATAGTTCTCATACATGTAGATATGTACATGCTCTCATAGATATGTACATGCCCGTATAGCTCTCATACATGTAGATATGTACATGCTCTCATTCGGCCATCTTGTACCCACCTCCCACATCTTGCACTCACTGACACTGGCGGCCATCTTGTACCCACCTCCCACAGTACATGCCCTTATAGTTCTCATACATGTAGATATGTACATGCTCTCATAGATATGTACATGCCCTTATAGTTCTCATACTTGGCGGCCATCTTGTACCCACCTCCCACATGGCGGCCATCTTGTACCCACCTCCCACATGGCGGCCATCTTGTACCCACCTCCCACATGGCGGTCATCTTGTACCCACCTCCCACATGGCGGCCATCTTGTACCCACCTCCCACATGGCGGCCATCTTGTACCCACCTCCCACATGGCGGCCATCTTGTACCCACCTCCCACAGTACATGCCCTTATAGTTCTCATACATGTAGATATGCACATGCTCTCATAGATATGTACATGTTATAGTTCTCATACATGTAGATATGTACATGCTCTCATAGATATGTACATGCCCGTATAGCTCTCATACTTGGCGGCCATCTTGTACCCACCTCCCAATGTACCCACCTCCCACATTTGTACCCACCTCCCACATTTGTACCCACCTCCCACATTTGTACCCACCTCCCACATTTGTACCCACCTCCCACATTTGTACCCACCTCCCACATTTGTACCCACCTCCCACATCATGACACTGGCGGCCATCTTGTACCCACCTCCCACACATCACGCATGCGCACACCGCCCCAATACCGCCACAAAACCGCCACATTTTTTGTGCTGTGACGTCACACAAGGTTCTGCGCATGCGCAGTGAGGCGCTATCTCATCAATTTAGCCTTTATATACTACTAGAAAGGTTGTCAAAGTTTAAAATATGTTTTCAACTTTTCATTATAATCTTTGTTGATAATCAATTTGGGTAGTGCAATAAAATAGAAATAATGTTTTCGTGGGCATGCTCAATGGTTATTTTACGCACGGTTAGTGCGGGAAAGTTTATAAACTTTAGGGCGCGGGCTTTCCAACAGTAACCGTGCGTAAAATAATCATTGAACACGCCTATGAAAACAGTATTTCGCAAATGACCTCAGTATGATTAACAAAGTTACGGAGTGTTAACCCTCAATGTTTTGTCGTTTCGGAGATAGAAAGTTTGGTAGGGCGGGTCATAATGCCTCCCCCAGGCCTGGTAGGGTCAAAATATAGGAACATGTATGAAGATAACAAAGCTATAGCATTACCCCTTTACTGATGATCAAGCCGGTTATATAGGGAGCAGCGATACCGGTGAGATTAGCCCAGGTGTTAGCCACGGACTTCGTCACCCCTGTGAAAGAAGAAGAATTAGAGTGTTCTAAATTCTGCCCATTTTAATTAGTCCTCTACTTACACTTCGGAGCCTAGTATAAAAACAAAGTGTGGTTCCGTTATTCTAGCTCACCAAGGTCGTGTACACGTATGATTTTGACGGAATTAGATCGCTATGTCATTATTATGGCCATAATTAAGGTCATTTGAAGCCTCGGTCTTTAATGTCACAGATTCGGAGATATCAAGTTGCTCGAACCCATTGAGCAGAATAATGGGAAACACTGCATGTGTCCGTGTAACCTTGCACAGTTCAGTTTTCGTTTTTTCATCTGTAATCCGAAAATCAAAAACTGAAATTTGGCCGTCAATTTTCAACTTTTGTTTTTCGTTTTTGGGGTCTCAAAATCAAAATTTAAAAATTTGGCCGTCAATTTCTGAAGCAAAGATATTCCTTTTGAGATCAACGGCCAAAGTCACTGTGGTAGAAAATCAGTAAATCATTGATGAAGCCTGTTGATTTTTACCCCTCGACAAATTTTTGCCAAAGGGTATTGCTATAGCATGGTCCGTCCGTCTCTCGATCCATCTTGCTTTTTGACACAATATCTCTTGAAGGATTTTTGTCAGCTTTTTCAAATTTATATTTACAACTGTCGCTGGGTAAGGAGCCTGCATATTGACGAGGAGTGACCTTGACCTATTTTATTAGGATAATCCCAGTACGGGTGATAACTTTTGAAGGATTGCATCTATGCTTTCCAAATCCAGGACCCCTAATATAAAGTTGGTTGCATCCCGCTCAGTGCGGCAAATTTGATTTTATATTGTATCATATTATATAGTTTAATGCCTCTACTTATTGTCAACTTGAACTAGTGTCCGTTTGGATAGGCAACAGCATGTTTCGACAGCACGCTACATCAATCTTTCAATTTTCGGGAACGGGGTGGAGGTAGTCAATCAGGCCTAATTAACTTAGTTATCGCCCAATCTCTCGAAATGAGGTATTATTTTGATTGGCATCAATGGACAACCTCGTGTATTTTGAAGCCATCATCGTGTGACGTCACTTAGGCTCATCTCCAAATTTCTTCTTAAACCGTACTTACTAAAAAATGTTCAATAACAAGTTTCCTTAAAATTCGGTATAAAATCGGGGTATCAAAGCATAGTAGAGCCGCCAAAATTTTCTGAGTTTTTAGTTCGTAGTTTACACATGCATGTATAATCAGATAACAAATAGATGAAAACGCACTCACTACATGTATATTGTAAGCCATATCAACTCTTCGTGAAAATGATAAAAATAAATTATGCAATCGACAATCACTGCAATACATATCAAAGAAGCCCATCTCTTTCCTAATCTGCATAGGACCCAGTGAAATTTGGTTTCTGATAAACAAAGGAATGTTTAGAAGATATATTCATTTCACCAATCCAGTGCAGAACTGCCGTTTTTCAGCCGTTCCAAACTCGATATACTACTGGGCAAGAGAGAATATTATAGGTGTAACATGAAATGGCGGCTTCTGACTGGGCAGGAGCAGCAGTTGTTGCGTCTGTTAGGGAGTTAAGAAAGGCGTTATGGCGTTGTGTGGGAATTGCTCTTCTCTTCCTGCACGTATTGCTGTGCAAATAAACCGAGAATTGTCTGGCTCTGACAAGATCTATAAATAGAACAGGGGTTTTCCCAGAAAATTCACTGAAAAATTTAGTCTGATGTATTGAGCGGTGACCTACAAAACTATAGAGCCTAATTTTCAAAATTAGAAATTCAATTTTTTTTAGTTTTGGTTAGGTTTTTGTTAGGGTTAGGGTTTTACTAGGGTATGTTTGGGTCATCGTCTCCGTGAGACCAATAAGGTTAGGTGCGACGTTAAACTTCGAACAACCAACCAACCTACCTACAAAACTGTTTTCCCGGGAAAACCCCCGTACAATGTCCCGGCGTTGAACGATGACGTCATCGGGGACCACCAAGTCTCAACATGTATTCCTTGGAGCGAATGGATTTATACATTTACCTTGTCGACGAGTTAGATTATATAATAGCATGGTAAAATCTTTCACAAAAGCTGTTATGCTACGACGTTAAGGCGTTAGGATGAGGCGTAAAGGCGTTAAGATAGGGCGTTGAGGCGTTAAGATAGGGCGTTAAAGCGTTACTGTAAAACTCCCCACAAAGGTCACAGGCAAATATACTGGGTTTATGCTTTGTCTACTACTAAGGGAAAACTGGATTATTTCCCTAGATTTGTTTTTCCCGAAATTGAGAGACTACACGATCTCAACAACAACAAGATTCCAATTTCTACGACCCTACAGGTGTGAAGTCTGTTTTTCGCTTTTTATTTCCGGAGAAAATCCTAATTCTGCATGCACTTCGCTATCACAACCTGCACCTCTCGGCAGTCAACGATACGCTGGAGACCGATATTAGCCCATCTGGAGTCTGTGTTTCCAGATTTTATTTTTTCATGACAAATCCTAGTTTTAAGTTGGTTGGTTGTTTTAAGTTTAACGTCGCACCTAACCTTATTGGTCACACGGCGACGATGACCCAAACAAACATACCCTAACAAAACCGTAACAAAAACCTTACCAAAACTAGAAAAAAAATTGAATTTCGAATTTTGAAAATTAAGCTCTACAGACAGTGATCACAATGGATCCTCAGAGAGCCCAATCTGTTTGGTACTTTAATCTACCTCCTGTGCCAAACAGACAAGGTACAAACCATGCTGCCCTAAGCCGGAGGGCTCCTAGTTTTAAATGCAGCCACCCATTACTTGATTGGCCTCGAAGAGCGCTTCACGTGGATGTCCTCTCCGACCCCGTGGACCCACTACGTGCCCATCTCGTCCCCAAAACGTCCACCCCAATTGCCCTTTTCTCAAATTCCCTCCCTGGGCATGCGCGCCATAGCCCTACATTCACTACACGCCAATTCGGTGGGACGCTACTCCACGAGTGCTTCAAGGGCTGACCGGAAGTGACCTTTGACCCGACAGTGACTTCATCCGTGACGTCATCGCCACGTCACGCCACGTGACGTCATCACCTTCACCCTCAATCATAAGAGATTTCTTGGCTTCCAACTACTCAAGGGCACAATGCTGGAAGAAAATGAGTTCCACTTTATATGCTTACATCAACCTACAAAAGTTTTCCCAGTCAGAAGCATACCGTCAAAATGCACCAGACCACTTTTTTCTAAATTATATTTATAAATCCCAAGATTGACCCCGTAGCAGGAAAGTATAGCTTCTACTTCAAAAACATTTCTACGTTTTCACTTCAGTCTAACAAATATAGTTCTCAAAAGTTGGACATATGCTGTCAAAACAGACCGGAACGCGCTATTTCACGTCTAGATTAAAAAAAAACATCCGGGGGAGAGGGGGCAGGCCCTCGGTCCCTAGTAGGACTTTGCGAACTTCAGCGCTCACATTACGACTTTCGCCTCCACGGTATTCGAACCCCCCATTTCGAAACCAGCCCATGGGCATAAGCCAACCAATTTGTGTGATTTTTTTTATGCACGCGAGCACGTTATTTAACATACAGGTAATTACACGTAAGAGATCATGCCGTTTGTCAAAAATAAATGTGAGCATATGTGCCATAATTATATACATATAGTCATTTCCCTGAAATAACGTAGCTATATTTTATATACTAGCTACATTTACTTACCAGCAAGGCTGGGTGCAACATCAATCATGTTTGGATTAGCGGCGCCGACTTCTGCATTTTGTAGAGAGACAGAGATACTGAGGACAATTATAACAATGTACGGGTCACATCCCACGAAGTTAACAGTGATCAACATAGCAGCAGGACCTAAGGATGCTGTAAACACAAAAATAAAATAAATACTACTAGGGGCCGTTAACCCTAACCTTACAAGATCTGGGAAAATTTGAATCCAATTTCTTCGTTGCCACCTGAGCTGCTACCCCTTAACCCTACCTGGCCTGGACACCCGCCCCAAAGTTGGGTTTTTGCTCCTATCTCCGAAACGACAAAACAATGCAATTATGATATTGGGGTGATTTTAATCCTATTTACATGACCCCCCCCCCGGGGAGAGGATCATGGTTAAATTCAAAATGGCGGCCATGTGGAGTACCAGAAAAGTGATGTTTTCGTCCGAATTCTTCAATTTGTTTGCTTTTTTGCATGTAAAAGTGGGTAAAACATATTTTATTTCATATCAGATTATTATTTACTAATTTATCATGGAGTTGCTGCGAAGAAAAAACAAAAATAAATTTAAAAAAATCGAAAATTTTGACCGAAAAATCGTCTAAAAATGCTCTTTTGAAAATGACGTCACTGTGACTTCATAAGGGCGGCCATCTTGGATTTTTCACATTTTCTTAGCTTGACTCAAAGATGTAGTGTGGTAAGTTTCAGCTCTCTAGCCTCAGCTGCTGTACACCCCAAATCGCGCAGGCCAGATAGGGTTAAGTATTTTTCACACTATATCTTTCACTATAAAGACTAGAAATATACAAGCTGGAGGCACTGATGATGTCCCGATCACGTCTTTTACCCAAAAGGCATTTTACAGCAGAATTTTCTTTGCAAAACCTGAAAAAGTTGAGCGTGGCTACTCTCAACGTCTGGTTGCAAAAATATATATTACAAAATACGTGTATGGAAACTGTGCATCACATTTTCTTATCTTGATTTTATCAAGCCACTTTCTTCGTTCCCACCCCGAACTTGCCTTGATATATCTGGCCCCCTTCAATGTTCAAAGAACTTATAATAGACACGACACGTCACTGACCTAGAAACCATTTGAATTTCGAAATGTGTCGTAGGAGAGCGTTATTGATTGACTGACCTATATATTGGGCCAAAACAACCACCATACAAGGAGGAATGACGCCGCTACTTGAGCGTGTCACTCTACACACAATCGGCGTGTAGGTTCTGATTGGTTCGTCTCTCGTTCGTAGGTGAAATTTACATCTCGGATTTTGAACATTGAATCTGGTCAGACAAATCAAGGCAGGTTCGAAGTGTGAACGTAGAAATTGGCTTGATAAAATGAAGATGCACATAGTGGGCTCGGGCAAAAAAAAGATATAAGTATCAGAACTGTACTGGGATGTCAAACCAGTATCTATTCCCCCAGTCTCGGTTAATTCCCCTGCTGCATATCCCAAGTGTAGACCACATATATTAAGTTTGAAAAACAAAGGATATGTTACGTTTACATACGAAAAACTCCTTTGTGGGTAACGGTAATCAAGCCGATTTTTTTTTTTCACACCAAATCTGACAAATAACATTTTTCTTGAAGATTACACACTGAAATATCCCCTTCGAAAAAACTGAGATGTTCAGCTGCATAAAGATTGAGATATGATTGATCAAAATGTGTCTCCCGGATTCTGGTATTTTTGAGGCATTTTCATGGAGGATTTTCTCCTGTAGCAAAATTATCACACTTCAAACTAAAACCATTCGTGGTTCTTCCCAATAAATATATTGTGTATATATATGCTAATATATTGTGTGGCAAATATTTGGCTTGAGGTGTCATATTTGTGCTATAAGAGAAAATCCTTTATCGAAAATACTTTTAAAATATCATATCGGGCCAGGGAACACATTTTGATCAATCATATCCCCATTTTTATTCAAAGGAGCATCACAATTTTTTCGAGGCTGATATTTCAGTATGTAAACTTGAAGAAAAATCTGATTTGGCAGGTTTTTGTATTGAAAAAAAAATTCAGCTTGATAACCGTGACACACAAGGGAGTTTTTCCCGTCTTGTCGTCACATATCCTTCACTAAGACATCTTACCGATCGTGTTCATAAGTTTTCTAGTAGCTGTCGTACTGAGATATTTTCGGCCCAAGAGGAAGTCCGTCAAAAAGCCCCAAAAGTAGGTGACAACCAGTGATACCAGGTACGGTAAGGAAGACAGAAAACCACTCTGAAAAATATCAACATTTCTATTCATACATATTCAACACAGAAACTCTCTCTGTCATACACTCTTAGAAAGCTTGATTTATTATGGAAATTCGTTCTTACGTGGAGAGGCGAAATATAACCACACAATCGTGATTCAATATACAACCGAAAGCAATTTTCTGTATATGGTTCCATATGCAACATATTAACCTTACAGGAAATCATACTGTTTATATGAGTGAATAATTGTATGAACTTAGCTTTTTCCCAAAGTTCGCGTTTTTCCACGAACAATTTTCGCTACAGGCCTACATATCCCAAATAAAAGCGTGACTGGGACACAAACCATCGCTGTGATCCGTTTTGACTCTTGTTATATTCTTTATTTATTTATTTATTTATTTATTATGTTTTTGTTTTTTTTTACAAATGTACAGTCGGTATATTTGCCTGTGTCTTGTCAGTACTCCGTCATGTTTTTCCACCACCTTTTTTGTGTTGAATGTTTACCTAAAGTATAGCTCAAGAAGTTTGTTTATTTCTTCAAGTCCTCTGTTGCTTACAATACCAATACCAATACGATGAAACTGACAGTTCTTAATCCGTTGTGAAAGAAACAACAATACGGATGGCAAGTAGAAACAAATAGCTACACTTGCAAAATCTGCCCTGCCAATTATTCATCATCTTCACAAGTCCAGATAGATCCTAAAGCCTCGCAGAGGGTTTACCTGGACATTTTTGGCGATTCGAATGAGTTCTTGAGTCAATGTCTCTGATATACAATCTCGTACATTTCATCCCCCACGATTGTTTTGAATCAGCATGTCGGTATTCCAAACCCGTGGTTTTTGCTTTGACTTACGATGTCGATTTCAGCTTGACATCAAAGCAGTTTGACCCGCGATGAAATTCAAACCTGTCACATACCATACCTCGCAGCGGATTGGCCTAATCAACTAGCTTAGCGCGTTCACTAATTGGTTTGTTTTAGAGGAAACACCTTGATCTCTTTGTATCTAGAACTCGTATGGGTAAGTAACCAAGCCAGTGTATTGATCATAACAGATTAATCGATACAATGGCTCGCGAGGATGATTATTCATGCGCAGTCACATATTTCAAAGAACAGTTATTTTTCAGACTAAGCATTTTGCACATTCCCCATTTAAACTGGATTGGCGGCGGTAGGTTTGATAGGGTTTTTGTTGTTACGAGTAGAAACAACTGCTACCCGCCATGCATAATCAAAGGGTGAAGCCTAACTCAACCATGTAAAATCGACAATGATGTCGTCGCTGTGTGCGTTCGGTCTCAACGACGAAAATAGGCCAAACGTACGGAGCCGTAAAAGGGACATGGAAATTATTTTTTTCAACCCCTGAAATTTTTTTTTTCTTCTTATTAAGTCGTTATA
>JAVTVY010026776.1:0-10383 GCA_036873755.1 Hanleya hanleyi | reverse complement strand
GATCTGGGAAAGTCGCTCTCTGATAACTTATTGGAAACTCGAATAAGCAAAACCGAAGTTCATTCGGTGAGCTCATGCATCGTCGTTCTGAACACTGACAATACCCCTTGGCATGATAATAGATCTATGGCAAAAATATTCATTGAGGTCATGTGAGATCCTATTAGGCATGTATGTGTTTGGTTCGATGGGTGCACATGAGAAAAATGAGCATTTCTAGATAAAGATTAAAAAATCTGGGACACTTTGAATAATTTACGTTATAAGTACACTACGCGTTCAATTCGATATGTTTAACTCATCCGTTTGCATTCGATCCAGAAGCCTCTCAGATCGTCTTATACATTGTAGATGACCGAAACAAAAGTAGCCGATTTGATCTCTGCTGGAACGACGTCTTCCTTTCCAACCATCGAATATATCAGTTGAAGTAATAAATCCAACTCACGAAATACGATCCAGGTAACCCAAATCAATTTATGCGGTCAGACTTGGACATCATCGATCTCCAAAAGGCGAAGAGATAATATCTCTGTTTACCGATCCTCGTTAAAGCCAGGGTTCGCAAGTCTTAGATAACCCCTGTTCTCTAGCCTTGATAAACAGAGTGGTACAGATAGTGGGCGCAATACGTTCCAACTGATCAACAGGGGGTGTTATCGGCCAAACACCTAGATTACAGGAAAGACGAGCGTTCCACGCATGCCACACCTCGGAACAGTATTCTTAGTGATTTCAAGAAAGAAGTGGGCGATTAACCCTATCTGACCTGGGCTTTTCGGGACCTGTCCAGGGCTGCGGGGCCATTTCGGACCCTAAATATTTTTGCTACCCCATCGATTTTGGGGGTTGAAACCACCACATTATACCCTTGGGTCAGCTCTACCAGAAATTTAAAAAAAGCTTTGATGACGTTTGGTCGATTTTTCGGCCAGATTTTTCGATATTTTTATTTATGCGTTTTCATTGCAGAAAGTGCTTGGTACATTAGTAAATAATAGCCTAATGTGAAATAAAATAGATTTCATCGAAGAAAAGCAGGAATTTTGAGGACAATTGACGAAAGCATCACTTTTCTGGTACCCCGTCTGGCCGCCATCTTTAATGTTCCCATGATCCTTTACCCGGGGGTTATGCAAATAGGCTCAAGATTACCGCAACATGATGAGCTAAATAGTGGCAGAGGGTCTGCTTTCATTTTTGTTGTTATTCCGGAGATAGGGGAAAATGTATGTTAGAGGGCCATAATCGCCCCCCCCCCCCTCCGCCCAGACCAGATAGGTTTAATACGTTTTCAGATCAGGAGCTTGTTGTTGAAAGTTGATGAAATTGAAATTTTATTGGGGTGCGTGTTGCTTTGAATCTCATCGTTTCGGAGTCGAAGTTCTTATAACATAATATCAAGGGACTTACTCTGGTCTAGGCAGTGTTTATAACCTGTTTTGGATGCCCATATCCAACAAATCCTTCTCAAGTTTTTTTTTCTGGTCCAAAGACCCATATAATTTGAGCTATCCACAACTGTGCAAATCCGACAGGTAGAATTGTACGAAATGTGGCTGTTAGTATGTCTGGCATGATCACTTGTAAAATGACGATATTGTTTTGTGGCTGTGGACCAGTGACAAACTTCGTTTGTATCTTCTTTGTCACAATGCCAAAATCATGTACTAGTAATCTTTTGCGGCTGATTTTCATGGTGAACCTGATGGACTGGGATTGCAGAATGTTGTGTTATGCGTATTATATCGTCTTTAGATTCCCGTCATCTTAGAGAACCCATTAATATATCTCTTCCATAATGGTGAATGGTATTTCTTGTGCTTATTTATTTTTTGCATGTAATACCTTTCGCATAGATACGCTAGCCGTAAGTATAAACTAATATTAGTATTTTCTTATATGGTAAGCCTTGTTATACCTCAAATTTATACAGAATTGCACTGCGTGGCGACATCGTTGTTCTTCTCATCAGGTAGATATCGACTATTTTAGCCTTTTCAAAAAAAAATCCGTAAAAATTTAATAAATATTCCCCGACTATTACACCAGCGGAATATTCTTCAACATAACTAAGGAATATTCCTTACCATGTTAAGGAAATTGAAAAACATGCTACGGAATATTCCTTATTGAGTTTTAAGAAATATTCCGCTGGTGTAATAGTCGGGAAATATTCCTTAAACCGTAAGAATTTTTTTTCTTTCAGTGTTTAAGGCGGAATTCTAACTCACTCCAAGTAACATATACCACTGAAGTACCCAGCCGCTCGTGTAGCTATCGTGTGATGGGAAATGCCCGGTTTTTAACATGGAAATAGTAGTGGTTCACGTCTAATCCCACCTTCTTGCAGAGACTACGAAGAAATATGATCACATCTACGTGCCAGATAAAATACCTGCGTGTCAGATTGTTTGAACATGAAGCCATCTTGTCTATGTTTACCTTCAGTGGATCAGTGTGTTTTGTCTTAGCACGGTTCTCAAACAAACGTTCAAGATCAGGTAATACGTCTGCTTTCTCAACCCCAGCCAACGCTTTGCCGGAGTAATCATCCGTAAAGATCGTATACTTCAAATCATGATGGGCGGTGAAGGTTATTGGAGATAATCAATACGGATTACTTGAAACGCGATATTTTCACCAGGTTCTAATTCAACGAGCAAGAAGAAGATTAAAACACTTGGGCGGGGGGAGGGGGGGGGAGCATGTGATGAATCCACCAGCATCAATTCGGTTTGAATAATTCCCTGTGCAAGACTTGACATGCCCTCAAAATTCTGTTCTTGTCTCTGTTTTATGAGATTGAAATGAGGAATGATACGGCATGACTTTTGCCGTACTGCGATGAGCACAGCATCAGCGTTATGTGCTTACGTGCGTGTGGACGTTTCGTTTGGCGGCGATAACGCAACATAGACCTTGTCAGTTATACTAACATTTCCATAACGAAGAAGGACGAAAGTAACTCCGAAAATGGAAGTCATTGAGATATATAATTATTCTATATTTCATCTGTGATTAATCCATCGTCAGGATAAGATAAGTACTTTATTCAGATTCGATTTTTATAACTATACAACATTAGCTCACCGTGGACCTATTATCACCGACTTTGGAATACATGTGAAGATTTAGAGTATACAGGCTTAAGTAAAAAAAGAACGGTAAATGTACAAGCGAGCAGTAGGGTTCATCAAACAATGACAAAGCAATGGTAGAAGTCCATGTATATCAGTAGGTACCAATTCAACAGCATAAGACAAATATACACAAAGAAGAATACGTTCATCTTAAGACAATGAGACAGAGCAAACTGGTGTCGTTTATCTGCACGTTCTCGTGTAGCCATAATATCATACATGTGTTGGAAACTTGAACATTCATGACGTGTGACTGAGTCTCGCTGTTGCCTCAGCTGTGTTCTTCTAATCCAATAAAGAGACAACGTTCAGTTTCGCGAATGTATTTTGCACCACATCCTGGATAGCTAAACCCATAGACACCAAAGCTTTTTCCCTTCACATGAATAAATTCGTTATACGAAATAATAGAGTGAACTTTTTGTGCTGACAAATTTGGCGTCGCCTGTTAAAAGCCCATTGCCATTTTAACACAGAAGAGATTGAGAGAGAGTGAGAGAGAATTATGGTTCAAACCTACCTGGCCTGGGTGGGCTGCCCAAAGTTGGTGGGGTTTTTTTGCTACGGAACGACAAAAAAATTGAGAGCTGAAACATTTCTGACATTTTAGATTATCATATTGGGGTCATTTTGCAGAGGATCATGAGTAAATTCAAAATGGCGGCCATGTGGGATACCAGAAAAGTGATGTTTTCGTCATATTTCTTCAAAATTTGTGCTTTTCTGTATGGAAGAGTGGGTGAAATCTATTTCATATCAGACTATTATTTACTATTTTTTTATGCAGTTTTTGCGAAGAAAAAACAAAAATAAAAAAATCGAAAATTTTGACCAAAAATGCTTTTTATAAAAATGACGTCACAGGGACGTCATCATGGCGGCCATCTTGGATTTTTGCACATTTCCTTGTAGAGCTTGACCTAATGATGTGTTGTGGTAAGTCTCTAACCTTAGCGGTAGCGAAAATATGTAGGGGCACTCCCCCCCCCAGGCTGCGGTACACCCCAAATAGCCCAGGCCAGATAGGGTTAAGTATCTAAGTATCTTATATAAGTATATCAACAAAACAAGTCAAAATCCAAACAATCTGGAAGTGATCAACACAACACATTAAAACATAAAAAGTATATACATTAAAATGTATGTAAGAAACCGATTTCTCTTGATTTCTTTTACTAGACCAAAAGATCTTCTGAAGTAGTTGCTCGATCAATAGAATCTCTTACAATCTTAAATCTAGTAATCAAGTAATCAGTCGATCAAGTAATGTTTCACTCCGAGTTCTTCGTGGCATAGAATACACATGGGGGCTGACTCCTAGGAGGAGTATAACCTCTAGTTTTCTTAACCCTATCTGGCCTGTACGGTGGCCCGTTAGGGCCATTGTCGTTTTCTTTTGATTTCCTATGTTTTTCTTCTATTTCCGAAGAAACCAACTTAATTTTCTAGATTTTCTTTGTATTTTCCAAGAAATCAACTGAATTTTCAGCGAATTCATAGCAATATTCTGCGAATTTTCCGTGTTCAACGACGTAAAAACAGAGACAAAGTCGAAGAAAAACCTATGAAATTCTTGAAAAACACCAAATATAATTTCCTCCGCGGATATAATATTTCCTCCGCGGATATAATATTTCCTCCGCGGATATAATCATTTCCTCCGCGGATATAATATTTCCTCCGCGGATATAATATTTCCTCCGCGGATATAATATTTCCTCCGCGGATATAATATTTCCTCCGCGGATATAATATTTCCTCCGCGGATATAATATTTCCTCCGCGGATATAATCATTTCCTCCGCGGATATAATATTTCCTCCGCGGATATAATATTTCCTCCGCGGATATAATCATTTCCTCCGCGGATATAATATTTTCTCCGCGGATATAATATTTTCTCCGCGGATATAATCATTTCCTCCGCGGATATAATATTTCCTCCGCGGATATAATATTTCCTCCGCGGATATAATCATTTCCTCCGCGGATATAATATTTCCTCCGCGGATATAATATTTCCTCCGCGGATATAATCATTTCCTCCGCGGATATAATATTTCCTCCGCGGATATAATATTCCTCCGCGGATATAATCATTTCCTCCGCGGATATAATATTTCCTCCGCGGATATAATATTTCCTCCGCGGATATAATCATTTCCTCCGCGGATATAATATTTCCTCCGCGGATAAAATATTTCCTCCGCGGATAAAATATTTCCTCCGCGGATATAATCATTTCCTCCGCGGATATAATATTTCCTCCGCGGATATAATATTTCCTCCGCGGATATAATCATTCCTCCGCGGATATAATATTTCCTCCGCGGATATATTTCCTCCGCGGATATAATCATTTCCTCCGCGGATATAATATTTCCTCCGCGGATATAATATTTCCTCCGCGGATATAATCATTTCCTCCGCGGATATAATATTTCCTCCGCGGATATAATATTTCCTCCGCGGACATAATATTTCCTCCGCGGATATAATCATTTCCTCCGCCGATACCAATATATTTCCTCCGCGGATATAATGACTCCTCCCGCGGATATAATCATTTCCTCCGCCGATATAATATTTCCTCCACTGGATATAATATTTCCTCCGCGGATATAATCATTCCTCGCGGATATAATATTTCTCCGCCCGGGTACTCCGTATTCCTCCACTTGGATATAATCGCATTTTCCGCGGATATAATATTTCCTCCACCAGATATAATATTTCCTCCGCGGATATAATCATTTCCTCCCGTGGATATAATATTTCCTCCGCGGATACTTCAATATTTCCTCCGCGGATATAATCATTTCCTCCGCGAGGATATAATATTCCTCCGCCGATATAATATTTCCTCCGCGGATATAATCATTTCCTCGGCGGATATAATATTTCCTCCGCGGATATAATATTTCCTCCGCGGATATAATCAATTCCTCCGCGGATATAATGATTTCCTCCGCGGATATAATGATTTCCTCCGCGGATATAATATTTCCTCCGCGGATATAATTAATTTCCTCCGCGGAGGAAATCCACATGACTTGAGTACTAGAAAGACGGCAAATTCATTAGCATTTTTGAGGCTGAAGAGTGAGGCTGATGTGCAGGTGACGTCACGATGGCGTCACTATGACGTCACATCCGGTGATATCCCGATCAAAGGTCACATCCGGTCACGTGGCAACCGGGTCACTTCCTGTGACGTCATGATGGCGTCATTATGACGTCACATCCGGTGACATCCGGGTCAAAGGTCACATCTGGTCACGTGGCATCCGGTAACATCCGGGTCACTTCCTGTGACGTCGCTTCCGGTCACCTGGCGGCCCAGCAAGAGTTATCTGCCCCTACCTAAGACCCCAGTGACTTCCAATGTTAATCTCATGCAGGTATGGGAATGGGGGCTTGAAGATGTCTTTGAACGCCACTATGAGATTCGCCCCCGTTTTCGTCCGGATGGGTACCACCCACGCATACTTCGATAGGATATCGTTGTGTTTGGCAAAGGCGCTCATATCGACCAAATCCGCTTGCCACTGGGCATCTATTCCTCCCACGATGACCCGGTTCCGTAGAAAATGGCGACGGACAGATCGATGTAACTATTTTGGGAGTAGCTAATTACGAATCCGGGATGAAATTTTGCATAAAGCGCGTTAAATTAGGATCTGTCTATTGACGCCTGGGTTAAATTGATTTAACTAGACCAAAAGATCTTCTGAAGTAGTTGCTCGATCAATAGAATCTCTTACAATCTTAAATCTAGTAATCAAGTAATCAGTCGATCAAGTAATGTTTCACTCCAAGTTCTTCGTGGCATAGAATACACATGGGAGCTGACTCCTAGGAGGAGTATAACCTCTAGTTTTCTTAACCCTATCTGGCCTGTACGGTGGCCCGTTAGGGCCATTGTCGTTTTCTTTTGATTTCCTATGTTTTTCTTCTATTTCCGAAGAAACCAACTTAATTTTCTAGATTTTCTTTGTATTTTCCAAGAAATCAACTGAATTTTCAGCGAATTCATAGCAATATTCTGCGAATTTTCCGTGTTCAACGACGTAAAAACAGAGACAAAGTCGAAGAAAAACCTATGAAATTCTTGAAAAACACAAAATATAATTTCCTCCGCGGATATAATATTTCCTCCGCGGATATAATATTTCCTCCGCGGATATAATCATTTCCTCCGCGGATATAATATTTCTTCCGCGGATATAATATTTCCTCCGCGGATATAATCATTCCCTCCGCGGATATAATATTTCCTCCGCGGATATAATCATTTCCTCCGCGGATATAATATTTCCTCCGCGGATATAATATTTCCTCCGCCGATATAATCATTTCCTCCGCGGATATAATATTTCCTCCGCGGATATAATCATTTCCTCCGCGGATATAATATTTCCTCCGCGAATATAATATTTCCTCCGCGGATATAATCATTTCCTCCGCGGATATAATATTTCCTCCGCGGATATAATATTTCCTCCGCGGATATAATCATTTCCTCCGCGGATATAATATTTCCTCCGCGGATATAATATTTCCTCCGCGGATATAATCATTTCCTCCGCGCATATAATATTTCCTCCACGGATATAATATTTCCTCCGCGGATCATAGCGTGGCTACGCCACTTGGATAATCATTCCTCCGCGGATATATATAATATTTCCTCCGTGGATATAATCATTTCCTCCACGGATATAATATTTCCACCGCGGATATAATATTTCCTCCGCGGATATAATCATTTCCTCGGCGGATATAATCATTTCCTCCGCGGATATAATATTTCCTCCGCGGATATAACATTTCCTCCGCGGATATAATATTTCCTCCGCGGATATAATTAATTTCCTCCGCGGAGGAAATCCACGTGACTTGAGTACTAGAAAGACGGCAAATTCATTAGCATATTTGAGGCTGAGGAGTGAGGCTGATGTGCAGGTGACGTCACGATGGCGTCACTATGACGTCACATCCGGTGACATCCGGATCAAAGGTCACATCCGGTCACGTGAAAACCGGGTCACTTCCTGTGACGTCACGATGGCGTCATTATGACGTCACATCCGGTGACATCCGGGTCAAAGGTCACATCCGGTCACGTGGCATCCGGTAACATCCGGGTCACTTCCTGTGACGTCGCTTCCGGTCACCTGGCGGCCTAGCAAGAGTTATCTGCCCCTACCTAAGACCCCAGTGACTTCCAATGTTAATCTCATGCAGGTATGGGAAAGGGGGCTTGAAGATGTCTTTGAACGCCACTATGAGATTCGCCCCCGTTTTCGTTCGGATGGGTACCACCCACGCATACTTCGATAGGATATCGATGCACGTCAAGATATACCGATTCCCATCGTTGTGTTTGGCAAAGGCGCTCATATCGACCAAATCCGCTTGCCGCTGGGCATCTATTCCTCCCACGATGACCCGGTTCCGTAGAAAATGGCGACGGACAGATCGATGTAACTATTTTGGGAGTAGCTAATTACGAATCCGGGATGAAATTTTGCATAAAGCGCGTTAAATTAGGATCTGTCTATTGACGCCTGGGTTAAATTGATTTTTAATGAATTTAATTATTTAATAATTAAGGTAAAATTTATTTTCAAAATCTGACCTCGGATTCGTGATCTGCGTTATCCATATTACTTTATGACGAAGTTTAGAGTAATTCGGAACAGTGGAATTGGGTGCTGCCCATTGAAGCCTGGGTTAAATTGATTTCTAATAAAATTAATTATTTAATAATTAAGATAAAATAGATTTTACAATCTGACCTCGGATTCGTCATCTACGTCCTCGACAATACTTTAGGACGAAGTTTAGTGTAATTCGGAACAGTGGAATTGGGTCTGTCCATTGAAGCCTGGGTTACATTGATTTTTTACATGCAAATTCTACATGTAACGCCGACCCCTAGCATGTTGTGACCGCGAGTTTGCGACACCCATTGCACACTCAAATATGGGTCGCACCTCTATGGATAGCTGAGACATTGAAGTTGTGCACAGAGGTATGGGTTTATGTTTTCCAACTCAAATCTCGCAAGCCAGGGTCAAAATGTAAATGTCATATCGGTGCACAAAGGGGAACCGATAATAGAATTAACAGCCTGATTGTTGCGGAGTGTCCTTGGTCACCCTTATTTTGTATCCAAGCGTGCGATACGCCAAATGAAAGCCCATCGCTTAGTCTTTTATTTAATATTTTTTTTGATGTTCAACAATGTTGACCAGCAGAAGGCTGTCCATTTTTCTACATGGGGTATATTTAGCAATACAGTGACAAATTCTACATGTAACGCCGACCCCTAGCATGTTGTGACCGCGAGTTTTGCGACACCCATTGCACACACAAATATGGGTCGCACCTCTATGGATAGCTGAGACATTGAAGTTGTGCACAGAGGTATGGGTTTATGTTTTCCAACTCAAATCTCGCAAGCCAGGGTCAAAATGTAAATGTCATATCGGTGCACAAAGGGGAACCGATAATAGAATTAACAGCCTGGTTGTTGCGGAGTGTCCTTGGTCACCCTTATTTTGTATCCAAGCGTGCGATACACCAAATGAAAGCCCATCGCTTAGTCTTTTATTTAATATTTTTTTTGATGTTCAACAATGTTGACCAGCAGAAGGCTGTCCATTTTTCGACATGGGGTATATTTAGCAATACAGTGACAAATTCAACATGTAACGCCGACCCCTAGCATGTTGTGACCGCGAGTTTGCGACACCCATTGCACGCACAAATATGGGTCGCACCTCTATGGATAGCTGAGGAAATGTAGTTGTGCATAGAGGTACGGGTTTATGTTTTCCAATTAAAATCTCGCAAGCCAAGGTCAAAAGTTAATTTTTGAACTCATTTTGGTACTTTTTCGGTCGAAATTTTTTGGGTCACCGATTCCTTTCAAATTTGGTGAACTGATAGTACTCACCTAGCTGATTAGGAATCTGCAATCAGAATTGACGTAGGTCTCTAAGTTATTTTTAAAAGAATTTTTGAAATACTGAAAATTTGCCATCAGAATTGGTCATCAGACCTTGGGGCTGTAATGGTCTGAAAAATTCAACCTTCACCGATTGACCTCAAACTTCGCACTAAAGTATACTGGAGGTCGTAGGTCACGAATATGAGGTCAGATTTGACCTTGACCTTGATCTTCATATTAAAATGGCGATTCGAAAATTTGGGTATGACGCTATATAGACGA
>JAVTVY010026775.1:0-11017 GCA_036873755.1 Hanleya hanleyi | reverse complement strand
GATGGAAAAAATTTGAAAGTACCGCGTAGGCTTGTATATAGATCCATATAGACCCATATACACTCATATACTGGGATATTGGTATGTATCAATCCATACGGGGTGGACATGTTGGAGCACTAGTGGCCCGATGGGGTAGAGTGAGGTCTTATTTTAAAGCTCTCGAGGAAATAAATAAATAAATAAATAAATAAATAAATAATAAAAAATCAAAAAAATCGGCGAGTAGTAGACGAAGGGAAAATTGGAAAGTATTGACCATGCCCCAGAATACTTCATAGGCATATCACGGCCTTAAGGCCTATGTAAGATGTAATCTACATCACAGTTTAGTAGTATAAAAAGCGCAATTCACCTTGTCCCTTCCGAAGAAATAAAATCGGCTCTATTTTACAGGAGTATATACGCAGGTGACGTGGGTTGTCACGTCACTTCCGGGTTTTCACTAAACACTACCTCCAAACATACAAGAGTTGCAATGTTCAACCGCCGGGGTGTTTTCCCGCCCCAGCGCCCCGCCCCGGCCGCAGCGCGCGCGCGTTCTCCGGAAGTGCGCGTCATTCCCGGTAGTGCGCGCGCGCGCGGACGCGGGTCAAAAGGTCAAAGGGTGACCTCCAGGTCAGACGGTCCAATGTCCAATGGGACAATGTTGCGGCATCGCTATAGTCAGAGCTTGAGCACAAAAAGGGGATTCTACATGAACCTGGGAAAGATGGGTAGTTCCATGTGGACCAATCAGCGGTCGAGAAAAAAGAGCCAATCAGCGGTCGAGAAATAGAACCAATCAGCGGCCGAACAATCAGCCCATCGAATTGGGGTATTCACCGTGTGCTTTCGCTGACGTCCGCGCCTACATCAGGGTTCTTGTACATCCGGGTAATGTTTTCTGCACATGGATGGGTTAGCTTTGGCTCCATTCTAGGTCACTGATTGGCTAATACGGTGTTCAAAGCCACTTTCATGCATTATGCTCATAGAACTTATAGTCATAATCTATACGTGTTGGACGAGTCTCTTCACTCACCGTATACACGTACCTCAATGAAATACCCGCTCCAAACCTAGACCAAAGACACGTACTTGGTCTGTAGGCTGATTTCATTGGTTCTCTATTTTTTACTATAGTGCTCTTGCCTTCTAAACTTGATGGGTTACATTTTGACCCCATCCTACACCACTGATTTCAGTTTGACTGAATCTCCACTACGATCATCAACTGGCTTTGCTCAAGAAAGGAAACCTACGGTTGGAACTGCGTTTCTCCATCCCTGTACCCGACACTATTAACGTGATTTGCTACGCCGAGTTTGATAACGTCATCAGCGTGGATCACCAAAGAAACGTGCTGTGTGACTTTGCCACCTAAGATGGATACAGAGCAGCTGATGAGCATACTCCAGCGAGATCCCAAGATCCCCTTTCGAGGTGTGTTTCCACGCAATGTGTTCCCCACTCACTCCACTACCCCAGCAGCCTACATCCTGAATACAGACCCGAGGAGTGGACCCGGTGAACATTGGATAGCGGTGTACGTGGACACCCTAGGTGAAGGGGAATACTTTGATTCCTACGGACTTGCACCCCTCCATGCCGATTTGGTGAAATTCATGGACGTCTCCACGACAGAGTGGCGTTGGAATACGCAAAGATTACAAGGCCCCTTGAGTAGTGTGTGCGGACAGTACTGTGTGTTTTATCTCACTCACCGGAGTAGAGGACATTCACTGCCTACCATTGTACATATGTTTGATGATTATTGTCAAGCCGAAGACCGGGATGTCCTCGTCTATGACTGGACGGCCTCTCGTTTTAATGTGCATGCTCCATTTCTCTGGTTAACTTAATGTACTCTGCGCGCGCGCAGGCCACTTGTTTATTATTATTGTTATGACGTTGTTGTTCTGACGTTGAATAAAAATGATGATGAAAAAACACAATGATGGGTTTTGACTTTTTTTTTTTTTTTTTATTTAAGTCAACAAGCAAGGATATATACAAATATAGAATACAGGGTACAAATAGTAGGGGTATGTACACACATAGAATAGTAGTGATTAAGGTACATAAAAGTTTTGTCAGGAGTAGGATTTGAACCTACGCAGGGTATCACCCCACCGGCACTTAATACCGGCGCCTTAGACCACTCGGCCATCCTGACTTTTACAGTTTTATAACTCGTGACTCCACAGTTATTAGTGTTCCACATTTTACAAGTCCAAGTAGGTAGTGCTCACACCGTCGGCCAATACTTTCCGTTTCGGATAAAAGAAAGTAAAGGCGTCTCGTTGCTGGATATAGGTCCGCATCTGGTGGTCCACCATCCGGAATCCTCGGTTGGTCCCACTGGCACTGGCCTGGCTCTGCAATACGTCCAGGTAGAGAGCTTTGTCGATGGCAGGGTCACGTCGGTTGACGCCTTTACAACTAAACCTGTTGTTTCCATCTCCTCCGTAACAATAGTAGGTCTTGGACGACAGGGCGATCATGGCATCTCCACTCCCCTCGAGTTTAAACAGACCCGGCGTCCGCTTGTCGTAGGTGTAGTGGTCGCGTCGAGGTAGCCACAGGTCCCGATCCGCTTCATACTGGGCCCGTAACTCGGGTTTCACCAGGGACTCCCAATCGGCGTTGGAGACGGCCATGTAGGCCGAATCTGTGTCCATCTCCATCAACTGCCAGTCTGAAGGATTAAAATAGACACCCATGAAGTCGTAGAGAAACTGCAACATCCTCAGCTTGGCCACCTGATAGACCATACATCCAATTTGGAGGGGTAAATTATACCGGATAGTCTTCTTGGCTGAAGTGACTTCATAGGTATCGTCATCGATCACCTCCACGGACCGAAACAGTGGGGAATTGACTTTTTTGCGGCTTGGGTAGTCGTGCAAATGTTCACATTGACGTGCTTATCCTGGTTGGTTACTGTTTTTCCATAATAACCATTGCCAGTGAGTTTCCAACATTCAGCCATGATGGCCTGACTCGGGTATTCATCACCTTGACGACGGGCCGCCGTGACGAGCTCGGCATTCTCCGCAAAACAAGCCTCGGGGTCGTACTGTATCACTTGATAGATTTGAGTAATTTCCAAACCGTGCTTCATGTACCACTGCAGTAAGGGGGTGCCCAGCAATATTTTGTGCGCCCACATACTTCCAATCAACATGCGGCGTGGTTGAGGTAAACACTCGTGTTGCTCTGCGTAGGTGCGCATGGTCTCCCCAATATCATCCCGACCCACCAGCGTATTCTTGAAGATAGGCGGACACTGGGCGAAGAGGGGCTTGAGAGTGTCGGGAACATGCAGGTCGCATTCTACAAAGCCGTAGAGCTGCCCCGAAAGAATGGCGTCCAACATCTGTGGCAGACTCAGCAGTCGCCGACGACTCAACGGGTACTCACGCTCTTTTAGGAACCGTTGTAAATGGGGGCGGGCCTGGCACATGGTGTGAAATTCACACTCCCACATTTCAATCAAATGGTATCCTCGCTCTTTCACATAATCTCCGTTGGTCACTACTTCCTCCCGTAATTCTAATGGTGTTTTCCCGCGTCGCTCATTAAAACGACCCGCGCTGAAATGACATTCGTGGCCGTGCCAGTAACAGCCATAAAACTGGAAAACAGTGGGTGTTCCTTGTACATGGGCAAACCCATCGACGGGGAGACGCCGATCGCCTATCCGCTTCTCAGTGGCGTTGGTTTGGTGTCGTATATAAATACCCCGTCGATAGGCTTCCCACTCCAACCACTGGTCGGCAAGATGTTTGTGAGGCAACCGTTGGGGTGTAAAATGACGCCCTTCCGCCAACCAACGTGTATAATGACCACTGGGCATAGGTTGGGCCAACGACCACGGGTACAGAGCATTGGCATCGAATCCAATGATTTTGGCAACGGGTTTTCCACTGGGGAGAGTAGTGACATCCTTCTCGTGGTAGCGGTGAAAAATAAGACTGGGCCCGCCCACAATGTTATCTTTTAGACAATTATGCATGTCCGCATCTTTCTGTTGTACCAGCGAGAAGTAAGTGGAACCCTCTTGAAACAAATGGCGAAGGGCCAGCCCCGGTAAACTTAAGCACTCTTTAAAGATGTCCACGTGCATTTGGCGTTGAAAAAGTTGCACCATTTTCTCGGCCGCCTCCAGGAAAGGAACCACATCTAGGTTGTTGTACCATATGAGGAAATCTTGCAAGGTCTGCATATGTTCATCGTTCCATACCTGCTGTAGTTCACGGTACGTGTCTTCCGGACATTCCACTTGCTTCAAATCATCAAAGAAGGCGTGCCGAGATGGCAACTGTGTTTCCTGCAAACGGTCGAGCGATGATATATACGTGTAAGGGACCCTCCCTTTGGTTTGTGCACAGTTATAGGCCTTGACCCACTGATCATAGCTACAATTAGGAGCTAGGTAGTTGCGCACGTCCAGGAAATGCAGTGACGTAGTAGTGAGGGCCATATGATTATTGATCTTCTTGATCACCGACTTGAGGGTATCGGACTGGGCCAAGTAAGGGTAGAGAAATTCCTTGACCATGTTTAAATCATAGCGTCCCGAATTAAAACCGAGCACCGGTAACTGACTTAGGTATTGTAGGAACCGTAACTTCAATTTCTCCGCATACGGTTTAGGTAGAGGAACATCCTGCGACTGCAGGGGCTGCGACTGCAGGGACTCGGACTCGCACTCGGACTCGGATTCTTGATCATCGCTGAACGCTACACCCGGTACAGGAATGCGGTCGTCCAGTTGGTCCAGGACGTGCTGAAACTTCATCACCAACAATGCCGTACTAGCCGCACTGACTTGCTCTAAATACTCCATCATGCGGGTAATCAACTCATGGGAGTTCCCCGTGGACACGAAACACACCGGAGCAGCGTCATAGCCAGGTACGTTGCTGGAAATACTGACACTCAGAGGAATATGGCGCTGCGTCCACTGCGTTTTCGCTGAAAACAGGTCCATGGGCTCCAAAATTGCTTCAAAGTCATAGCACGCCCGGTAGGGGAAATAACGGTCTTCCTCTTCCGGTATCTTCACACCCTCATCGGCCAGTTCCTCGAAAATAGTAGGTGCATTATGATACACTCCACCCGGATAGACTCGCTTGACACTGTTGTCACAGATTTTCTCGTGGCGATGTAATTTGGACGATTCTTTGAAGACCCGATGGCATTGGGCACAACTGAAAGACTGAGCGTACTGGCTCATATTGTGGATCAGCGAAAAATGACTCACGCCATTGTGGTCGAACACATTCACTTTCATCGTAGCAGCATACCGTTCTGTGGATCGCCGAACCAATTCAGCCACAAATGTATCGTCATCCTCTCGTCGTAATCGATAGACAAAGATATTAATATGAAACAGGGACTCCACGTCATCCAAATGCTTGAAGGGGACACCTCGGAAGTGCCGCTTATCCATGTCTTGCTGCTCTAAATATTCTTCCCAATAGCCATCGGCCACTGTGTCACAACTCCGGGAGTAACACTCGTCCACATGCACGGCCAAACACCGAAACAGACATTTGCGGTCTTTGTAGAGCCCCTTAAACCCTACTGTTAATGGATACAGGCCGTGTCGATGAAGCAACCACGGAGGCAGTAGTACAGGAGCACCGATAGGATGATCTCTCATTTTCGTGACGAAAAATGTGACGTTAGTCACCATTTGCACCAACCATTGTGTATTGGGGCGTTGCAGGCGGGCCCACTCCAACGGGTCTAATGTAGTGAGTTGCTCGACCACCGGCTCAAGAGAAATGGCATCCGTGATGGTGAATGGCTGGTCAAACACATACGAATTATTACTCGGATAGAAATACCGCAGCTGGTCCGTCTTTTTGTGCCGTAAGATATACCCAAATGTCACATTCAATTTGAAGGCAATGACCTGATCTGTAAAAATGTTCTCGGCGTAAGTAGGAAGATACGTGAGGTCCTCCAACCGAAAATTATACAAGTCCAATAGACGACGGTCACGGTGGAAACAATGGCGTATGGTACCCCAGTGACGTTGATAAATGTCCCTGACACGCTCATCTTCAGGCAAGACTTCAACCGGAGGTACTGCTGGGTCAAAGGGAAAATCTTCTCCACGTCTCATGCTTTTCGTCTCATACAAGCGGCTAGGCAGGCAGGAGGACTGGTTGGCGGGCTGGCTGGCTGATCAAGTCAGGTCAGGTCAGGTAAGTCAGATTGAATACACCCTTTCCCTAAAAATCAACTCCTTTTATACATTTTACTACTGGCGGCCATCTTGTACCCACCTCCCACATGGCGGCCATCTTGTACCCACCTCCCACATCTTGCACTGACTGACACTGGCGGCCATCTTGTACCCACCTCCCACATGGCGGCCATACCCACCTCCCACATGGCGGCCATCTTGTACCCACCTCCCACATGGCGGCCATCTTGTACCCACCTCCCACATGGCGGCCATCTTGTACCCACCTTCCACATGGCGGCCATCTTGTACCCACCTCCCACATGGCGGCCATCTTGTACCCACCTCCCACATGGCGGCCATCTTGTACCCACCTCCCACATGGCGGCCATCTTGTACCCACCTCCCACATCTTGCACTGACTGCCACTGGCGGCCATCTTGTACCCACCTCCCACATCTTGCACTGACTGACACTGGCGGCCATCTTGTACCCACCTCCCACATGGCAGCCATCTTGTACCCACCTCCCACATGGCGGCCATCTTGTACCCACCTCCCACATGGCGGCCATCTTGTACCCACCTCCCACATGGCGGCCATCTTGTACCCACCTCCCACATGGCGGCCATCTTGTACCCACCTCCCACATCTTGCACTGACTGACACTGGCGGCCATCTTGTACCCACCTCCCACATCATGACACTGGCGGCCATCTTGTACCCACCTCCCACATCTTGCACTGACTGACATTGGCGGCCATCTTGTACCCACCTCCCACATGGCGGCCATCTTGTACCCTCCCACACTTGGCGGCCATCTTGTACCCACCTCCCACATGGCGGCCATCTTGTACCCACCTCCCACATCTTCCACTGGCGGCCATCTTGTACCCACCTCCCACATGGCGGCCATCTTGTACCCACCTCCCACATGACGGCCATCTTGTACCCACCTCCCACATCTTGCACTGACTGACACTGGCGGCCATCTTGTACCCACCTCCCACATCTTGCACTGACTGACACTGGCGGCCATCTTGTACCCACCTCCCACATGGCGGCCATCTTGTACCCACCTCCCACATCTTGCACTGACTGACACTGGCGGCCATCTTGTACCCACCTCCCACACATCACGCATGCGCACACCGCCCCAATACCGCCCCATTTTTTTTTCTGCGCACACTTATGACGTCACACAAGGTTCTGCGCATGCGCAGTGAGGCGCTACTTCGCCAATTTAGCCTTTGTATACTACTTACGGACCCTGTTGCCTCGACGGAGGTCTTTGCGCTCATCCAGCGCTTGTTTTAATTATAGATGATCTTATGTGCGATCAAAGTCAAATAATTCCTTGATTATATCCTCTTTGTTGTGTTAGGTCCGGCAAATGTGTTCACGATACCTGAAGTTAACCCGGCATAGCGAAGAAGTCGATGGGGAGTATTTGGAAGGTTGTTGTCGGACGATAATCAGAATGCAACAAAGACAGAGCTGAAATAGTTTATTCAAATGTAAGACTTGTTTGTATATATGGACGTCTCACATGTTGTAAGACATGTTGGTATCGTGACGTGCATTTGTCTACGAAACTCTCTAATACATGTTTTTGGAAGTGGACTCGGGTGTGTTAACATGACTGGATTGCAGGTACTTCTCAACTCAGGAACCCAGACAAACACATTATATGTGATGGATGAATGAAGATTTAATTAAATCAATTCCATATCAACTTTGTATAATATTGCAGATAAATTAGATGGTTTCAATTTTGGTACTTTGATAATTTAGAAACAATTTTACACAGCCAGAAAAAGGTGCTAACTATCACCCCGGAAAGGTGAGGAGTTAGAGCCATCACGCTTTTTCAATATCACCTTCAAAACTGATGGCTATCGATGTGACACAAACAGATATAAGGAGATCGATAGAAAGGGCATATGTTCTCAAATTCTCCAGCTAATAGTGAAGTGACGATGAAGCATATATCCAACATGTCAAAAAACACACATGTTAGATCAATTGACCAAAAGGGCAAATGAAGTATTCAAACATTCTTGCTTGAAACTATTCAAATCTTTTAATGTTTACTGATTTATAAACAAATCAAATATTTAGTTTGAACGTTGTATAAACATTAACTAGAAAGGATATATAACAAACAATGTATTGGGATCTGCTGTGTGAAATAAAAAGAGTTACACAGGCAATGCCTTCATGGGACAATACACATTACAAAAGGAGAATTCAAATCCCCTCTGAGCCTAGAATATAACATAGAATAAACCTAAATACTGATGCATGGTAAACCAAGTTACATCACCAAAACAGTGTAAGATCATCTCCAGACTTTAGACTATGTTAAATTTGTGACATCCGTTAAAAACAAAGCACTACAAGTTACAAATAACTTTGCAGCTAAATTTGCCTAGAATACACAGTAAAATCTCAACACACTGTTACATTGAACCGTTAACAAGTTAATTGCAAATAGTGTTTAACTCTCTCACCTGTTTACAAAAGATAAAGATGCAGACTGCAGCTCGTGTCTTCCCTCAGTGGCAGTTGGAACAGAAGAAAACAATGTACCATGTTCTCAATAGTTTTGAAGGCAAAATCACATGACCTCCTTATGTAAACAGATGAGGCTCTGTACAGGGAGAGATCCATATATTTACTCTAAACTAGTAAACAATCAGAGACTAAAGTGACCAGTCTCTGATGGGTCACATTCACCCCTCCTTAAAATAGGAATTTTAGCCGAAATCCAGATCAAAAATTCCCCACACCACCGAAGGAGTCAGTCTCACAGACTGCTAGGTGAAAGTAATAAAAAATACAAATATCCTTAATTGGTATGAATAAAAACAGACAAACAAGAAGGTGTTAAATATTCACGCAAGCAGGAGTACCCATAAATATATGTAAATGTAAATTTATAAAGACATTTGATTCAAGATAGTGTTTGAAGAGGTGAATTTCATGTGTAATGGGACTACCAACAAGCAGTATGCAATGAAAATAAAAAGATGAATATGCCAAAAGTATTTAAGAGTTTCATACACGGACAATACATTCACTACGCAGCTTATCACGGTAGCTAGTAAATATACCTGATAGCAAACGTATAGGACATATTTCATCCAGAATACGACCAATGCGATTGGCTGCTCATTACATGTCGATCTTTGCTTACATGATGAATAACGACGATTCAATTATAAGATAGCTCACTAGTCAATTATAGTAAATTCCCAGACAATTAAAAGACACGTTTACAGTTCCTCACACAATTTATGGTACCGTCGTTGCTCGTAAATTGAAAATGTTAACACTAAATGTTGGTAAAACTACAAATGAAAATGTAAACATCAAACATATTTCAAGAATGTAGACGACTGGAGCAAAAAATCAGCAGACAGCAGAACAATACAACTGAAATATCCAGAGGGAGGTGACTTAAAACAAAACTCTGACACATATTCATATAATGTACCCGGTATCAGCAGTTCCCGTATAATCGTTATCAGTCAAAGGTAAACCGGTGTGAAGGCTAAGAATGCCCGGTGTCTTGGAGTGTCCGGCTCCTATCTTTTAACCCAGCTAGGACATTTTCTCCACATTTGAGGTAAGTGTCCGTCCTTAGCTGCAATAGAAAGGATATGAAAAGGGACACTAATCCCCAGGACACTCCTAGTCATGACACCGGCACCCTGCTTCATCCCAGGCATCTAAATATAATAACAGGTAACGTTATGAGGTCCTGATGGAACGTGATCCTTCATTCTGATTTAGAGAAACCCAAATCATCCATTTGACATGGATGCACATTATGCACATATAGTGCCATAAATATCTCATATATTGTATGAGCACCATGGTCTTTGTCAACTAACACCAACCCATTAACCAAAACCCAATGTAAAATTTCCTTAACCATAAATAAAAGACACATAGACAAAGGGGATATGTGAATATGAGGGAAACATTAACACAGATCTATATCAGTTACAGACTGTCAAACAACTCGAAACAGTGACAAGCCATACATTTGCCGACATCCAATCCATAGATACTATATACTGTATATCAAAGGAAGTGAGAAGTTCTGAAAATTGTCAGGAAATTAAGCGCGTAATGTGTTGATAAATGTACAGATGTCTCCAGGTTAATTCCACAGATTTATCAATCTAAGGACGAGGCTGCATCAAGATATGGCATGGCTCAAACTAACCACACAACGAGTGTTCGTTAGACCCTCAGATGCAGATTAAAACTCATGTGAAATTAACACTGAATAATATTAACGTCTACGCGTGATGAACTGTCAAAACATCTGTACTGTTTAGTTGCCAAAACTGTCAAAATTGCCAAACATTGCTCCAATATTCAATCTCTAAAGTTTATCCATGGCAACTATATTATTCCAGTTTGATATTGGGATATGTAGGATAGGCTATAATCAGAGAATAGAATTAGGAATATAGTCTCAGTGTTTATCTGAAACTCAAGATTGCCCAGGAAGTTTCAAACAAGTGGTCTCAGATCCCATTGCCACACCACATGCTCATTCTTCAGGCATCAAGCTTCCGTATCCCAGATAACTTCAGCAAGCCTAGTGACAATCACCAAATACAGGGCACAAGGTCATAAGGGACTAGAAATTGAATAGTATTATCTCGATAGTAAACTAAACTCTGGTTATATCATAGCCTTCCAATCCACAAATATCCAAACAAGATTACGGAGGTGCCAAAGTCACTTTGAGATAAATTAAAGCTAAATTACACAAATATGCCATCTGATAAAGCCGAAAGAACTCATCAAGTAA
>JAVTVY010026774.1:0-10259 GCA_036873755.1 Hanleya hanleyi | reverse complement strand
AACGCTGTCAGCTTACCCAATTTTCACCCACTCACTTCCCATTCGTAGGTTGGTATGTCTTCGGTCGATTTTCTCCCGTTACCTGTTGTTCAACATGAGATATATTCGTGCTAGAAACGGTGATATTTTTAAGCAATGGCTAGAAATATATCACCTTACGAATGTTTAACTTCAAACTAATAAACCATTCACCACCCTTTCTCTTTCTCGGCTTGTTTGTTTAGTAGATGGCCGATTGTTGCCTCATTATCCGAGAGGAATTCTACTCGATCGCTTTATTTTTCGATGTTTTAATATTTTATATTTGAAATATATAATACTATATATATATTCTTATTTGTTGACTTGATTTATACTTGTACATGATTTGCATTAATATCGAGGATTATTTTGTTGTTAAAATATGCTGTATGTGAGGAGTTTACTTACCTTCTGTTCTACGTTGTTGAAGATGGGCAGATGTTTTCAGCTTTTTTTTGTCCCAGGCCCTCCATCAGTGTCGTTCTCCAAATCAGAAATAACAGATTGCCTCTTAAGGGAGCCGAACTCACATCGTCTCTGACAACAGCCGCATGACCATATAGACAGACACTCGAACCACCACGATCAGGACATTATACATGCGCGCGAGCTGTACATCACTTGTCTCGAGCTGACACATCGTAATGTCCCACTCTATAACATGCAATAGTTGTTTTATTAAACCGGATGTCCTATTTGAATAAAATGGGGACTTTATAATCATGTGAATGAGGATGGTACGATGAAATATAGGCATATATCGTGTTCAACACTGCGCGACCGTTGTTGATGTCGTAGAAAGGTGTGCCCCGCCTAGCAACACCTAGAGCGATACAAAGCTAAAATATCCCCCGTTAAAATTGTCCCTCTACCACCCGAAAACACGTTCTTGCTCTTAGAGACCCAACCCTCGTCTGACAATATCAGTGCATGCACCGAAGATTCTCGAAGCTAGCTTCGGGCCTAAACCGGTTTGGGGAATTTATAATTCGAACTAGCCCGGACGAGGCAATCTCCTGCTTGTACGATTTATTTCGCTATACCAGGGACTAACAGTTCCGAGCGTACAGCTACCTCTACAACACCCTTTTTTTCTTTTTGGCGAAGATCTTACTTCGCCCTTCTAGAACCCTTCCCTATCCCAGGCAACCGCCGTTCCAGCGCTGCCAACAATTACTAAAATACGAGACAAAGACGTGAATTCTCCATGTTATATCACATGTGTCAAAATCCGTAACATGCAGTGTACAAAAGTACACTGCTCCCTAAAAGCACCCAATTTCAATAAAATGGTAACCACCCACTAGTCCAGTCTCATTAACAGACTGTCTATAATTACACCCAAACCCACTAAAAATCTCGCTCAAATGGTCAGCCTCATGGGACTGATCACTTTATTTCTCAAAAATATAATCCGCGGGCTAGCCTAACAGCTTCACGGCCTCAATAAATACAATCAGCCGCATGAGACTGCTCACTTGAATTCTTAAAAATATAATCCGCAGGTCAGCCTACCAGCTACATGGCCGCACTAAACACCAGAATATCATACAATCCACGACTGGAACAAGCCTCTAAACTACTACCTGTCGAGACTATAAATTGGGCTCCCCATTCCCCCTCCCCTAATAATTTCAAGGCTCGCCTTCGTCAGCAGCCAACAATTACGCACGAAGAGTCAGAAACGTGTGTGCGCACCACACGGCCACTGACCCCAATGTACATACGCCCTCGCAAACGGCTTCCCCACCAGAGTGAATGAGCATCTATGGCGGATGAACATGATCATAACTGCTACACCTCCACAGATTATCAAGCGCACACAAAAGAATCGTTGAGCTCATAAATAGAAAAGGGTTGAGACCATAGAAGAGCTTCGAGACCATACCCTATTTAGATACTCTCCATGTAGCGGCTATCTTGCTCCCCCAAATCAACGACACATCAAAACACACACAGCAAGATGGCGGATAGACAAATCTCACCATGGCTCCATGGCGAAGACATGGGGGGAAAAGACCGGTACTCTTCTCCCTTAACCTCAGGCCTCCGACATGGCTGACCACACTACATCTTCTCACACAATATTTCCTCCAAGTCACTTCATGAATTAAACTTCACTTCACATAGACTTGCATGAACGTAACACACAGCTTAACACACAGAGGAAAAGCCACAAAGAACACACAGTTATTGAATCTCAACAGGAGTCGCACAGAAACGCGATTAACGCGTATATCTACCACATAGAATCTCCATACACACAAATTCGCGAACCACACAACAACTATCCAACACAGACGTCCAGCGCCCGGTTCCCTCACATAGATTACTTAAACACACCTAGTTCATCACAACGCATCAAATTCTTCCATAACACACTACACTATAACGCCGCAGCACACATCACAATTTTCGAACATCCAACTCCCGAACACACACCAGAGTTCTCCAACATACACCATAATTCTAGAACAATAGTTCCAAAATACACATTACACAACACATTACCAACGGTTTGGGTCTAGAATTTTATATATATATTTTTTGTCTCAATTCCACAATACCTCAAACAAATATCCTAGGATAATTTCACATAGAAAATCAAAACCTAATACAATACATCCATCACAGCATACACGTGATGGCACACATCCATATATCCCCACAAAGCTGACACTATACTACATCTCTTCAGACGCATACACAAAATGCGTCACCAATGGCCCATTAACTAGCTCCACCATTTATCAGTTACTGGCAGAGCGAAATGGAGCCCACATTAAACAAGTCACCAGTCCATAAAAATTCAAACTGCAAAAACCTTGGTGTCCCCAATAACCAAGGCTTTATCCCTAAAATCTACAACACATCCATAGGCTGACAGGAAATCGAAGCCTAGCAACAGGTCGTCAACCAAGGGTGCCACCACTATATTTCCAGTACAGTGAAAATCAGAGATGGATAATGGGACCTGCCGAACTCGCATTCCCATACTGGTCATTCCTCGAAAGGCACCAGTCAACCGAATAGGCGAAGACGACAACCCCTGCAGACCCAACCTAGCAAATAAATGTTCACTAATGACGGTGACTTGGGCGGACGTGTCTACCACAGCAGTCACTGGCACCGACCCAAACTTAACTGGATTGGACATCGCCCACCCCTGGGAACGAGACAGAGTAACATCTCTAACTGCTGCAGTTCAGTAACGCCTACCTCGTCCCCCGTGGACGAACCCACATCACTATTTGCAGTTGCCAATTCAGCCCAACCATCTAAATCACGTCTAACAGGCCCAAAACGGCTTATGTGACCGGGTTTACGGCACGAGTAACAGAGTCGCGGTGGACGAAAGGGCCGCGATGACCGACTTACAAGCATCAGGAAAAGCCTCCCCCACTGAATCAACTTTAACTGTCCTACATGTGACTGTCTGAAAGTCCAACTCTCTCAGGAGTAGTAGGTAGCATGCACCCGTCACATAAACCCCTCAATTGCGCATGCGCGAGAACCTTTTTTGACGTCATTTGGGGCGGAGCGAGGGGGTTATTTGGGCGGAGCGAGGGGGTTGGGGGCGTGGCCTATGAGTGCACTTGCACTGAAAGTGTGTTTCAAGATGGCGGCTTGTTTTAGTATGGGAGGGTGGTTTGGATTCAAGATGGCGGCTTGTTTTAGTATGGGAGGGTGGTTTGGATTCAAGATGGCGGCTTGTTTTAGTATGGGAGGGTGGTTTGGATTCAAGATGGCGGCTTGTTTTAGTATGGGAGGGTGGTTTGGATTCAAGATGGCGGCTTGTTTTAGTATGGGAGGGGTGGTCGTGTTCAAGATGGCGGTTTGTTTGTGTGTGTAATGGGTTTTTCAGGAGGGTGGTTTGGATTCAAGATGGCGGCTTGTTTTAGTATGGGAGGGTGGTTTGGATTCAAGATGGCGGCTTGTTTTAGTATGGGAAGGGTGGTCGGCTTCAAGATGGCGGTTTGTTTGTGTGTGTAATGGGTTTTTCCCCAGCCCTCATTTGCATATGTTCTTTTCAAGATCCCCAGCATGTCACTTTCCCGATCCCCAGCCCTCATTTGCATATGTGTTTCAAGATCCCCAGCCTGTCACTTTCCCGATCCCCAGCCCTCATTTGCATATTGGGTTTTTCCCCAGCCCTCATTTGCATATGTTCTTTTCAAGATCCCCAGCATGTCACTTTCCCGATCCCCAGCCCTCATTTGCATATGTGTTTCAAGATCCCCAGCCTGTCACTTTCCCGATCCCCAGCCCTCATTTGCATATGTGTTTCAAGATGGCGGCTTGTTTTTGTGGGTTGGGGGTGGTCGTGTTCAAGATGGCGGCTTGTTTTTGTAGGGTGGAGGTGGTCGTGTTCAAGATGGCGGTCTGTTGTCCGCTGAAAATATGCAAATGAGGTGAATGGGCTATAAAAGGAGTTCATTTTTAGGGAGAGGGGTGTATTCCAATCGGCCTTACCTGATCTGTCTCCCAGCCAGCCTGCCTGCATCTTTGCCTTGCTTGCCTATCCGCTTGTATGAGACGAAAAGCATGAGACGTGGAGAAGATTTTCCCTTCGACCCAGCCGCACCTCCGGTTGAAGTCTTGCCTGAAGATGGACGTGTCAGGGCCATTTATCAACGACACTGGGCTGCCATACGCCATTGTTTTCATCGTGATCGTCGGTAAGGAAAACATGTGTTGATCTGGCGAGATTGTATTACAAAAAATTCAGAGTTTTTTTTTTTCACTGTTAATTGTATTTAAAAATTCAATACTTACATATAATTGGTATTAAATTCAATTGTGAATACGTTCATTGTGTGTTAATAAAAAAATTGGTGAAAATTAAAAAAAATGTGTTTTTGTTCCTTTTTTAATAGTCAAATAGCTCCAAAAACGTCTATTTCCATTCTTGCGCATGCGCAGAATGCTGATAGTTTAACCCACACCAGTCCATCAGATGGCCCTTCATCTCACCTTCACATTGATACCTCACTCGGCTCCATCGGGTCACTAGGGGCTTCCCTAACGCCAAAAAGGTTATTTTGCAGATCCATATGAACACCTTGTGTACGAGGATTTTTTTTTTTTTTTTTTTTTTTATTTTGGAGGTAGTGGGTCGAGTGAGGTATCAAATTGAAGCTGACGTGAAATGCTTCACATGGATACCTCACTCGACCCGATTGCACCACTAGGGGCGCCTCTAACCCAAAAAGGGATATTTTGAAGATGACGCATGCGCAGAATGCTGATAGTTCAATCCACACCCAGTCTATCAGATGCGCCTTGACGTTACCTTCAATTTGATACCTCACTCGACCCGATTGCACCATTAGGGACGTCTCTAACCTCAAAAAGGCTATTTTTGAAGATTGATATTTTTCATATTATCTTCGCGCATGCGCAGAATTACCCTAATTCAAGCCCACACTCAGTCTATCAGATGCTGCTTCACGTCACCTTCAATTTGATACCTCACTCGACCCCATTGGACCACTAGGGACGCCTCTAACGCCAAAAAGGTTATTTTGCACGTCGATATCAACATCTGGTGTACGAAGTTTTTTTTTTTTTTTTTTTTTTTTTTATTTTGGCGGTAGTGGATCGAGTGAGGTATCCAATTGAAGCTGACGTGAAATGCTTCACAATGATACCGGACTCGACCCGATTGGTCCACTAGGGGCACCTCTAAAGGTATTTTGAAGATTGATGTTGATTGATGTTGATATTGATGTTTGGCGTTAGGGCAGCCCCTAGTGGTCCAATGGGGTCGAGTGAGGTATCAATGTGAAGCATTCGTGAAGGGACATCTGACTGGACTAGCGGCTCGGGCGTTGTCACCATTCTGCGCATGCGCAGACAGGGAATTGTGGGAAAAGGGTATGGAAATAGACGTTTTGGGATCTAGGGGCGCCCCTAATGGGCCGATGGAGTTGTATGAGGTATCAATGTGAAGCCTATGTGAGGGGACATCCGCCTGGACTAGTGTCTCGGCCGTTGGGTGCATGTAAAATTAGGATTTTTTCCCGAAACTATAAAAAGCGGAATACGGACTTTACCCCTAAAATAGGGGAAAACACCTATCAACTCTAGTCAAAAGGGCTAATATTGGTCTCCGGGCTTATTGGGACCTGCCTATCAAGTCAATGGGGTGGGTGCATGTAAAATTTTTCCTGAAAAAAAAACGGAACACGGACTTTATCGAAAAATCCGCCAAAATGCCTATATGGGGTATGGGGGTATATAGGTCGCCGGGCTTAACGGGGCTTGCCTATCAATAGAGTTATCTCCCCCTAGTTCCAGGGTGGGTGTATGTAAAATTTTTCCTGAAAAAATACGGAACACGGACTTTATCCTAAATTACGGGAAAATGCCTATATGGGGTATGGGGGGTATAGGACCATCCTGGGAAATTTGACCTTGTGTACGAAATTTTTTTTTGAAAAAAAAAAAAATTTTTTTTTGGGGGGAAAAAGATGCTGGGAGCTCGTGTTAGTTTGGTGTGCATATGAAAAGAAGTTTTTCTCTTTCGGAAAGATGGATTGGCCCTCAAAAGGGCCTTTGGATAGTGTCACACGAGAGGCACGGTATATTTGCTTCACAGCACCTCTCCGGCGTCAATGCATCGGCAGTTCACTATGTCGTAGTTTCTTTTGTCTGGCAATCTCTTCTTCCAGATGGAAATTCACCAAGTATTAACTGATTTGTATTATAATCCAACGAGTGCAGCTGCCTATAGTGGTGTGGGGGCATTGACTCGAGCGGCCCAAGGCATCAGTCGAAGTGAAGTTCGAGACTGGTTAAAAACCCAAGATACGTACAGTTTACATCGAGCTGTCCGACGTCATTTTCGTCGTAACCGGGTCATTGTGGGAGGGATCGACGCGCAATGGCAGGCGGATTTAGTGGACATGAGTCGATTTGCACCTCAAAATGATGGAAATCGATACATATTGACCTGTATCGATATTCTATCGAAATATGCCTGGGTCCTACCCGTGCGTACCAAAACAGGAGAGAATCTCATAGCCGCGTTTCAGCAGATTTTCAAGACGGGGCGCAAACCTCTTTATTTACAAACAGATGAAGGCACAGAATTTCTCAACCGACCCTTTCAAGCCTTTCTTAAGAAAAAGAAGGTATTTTTTTTTCATACGTACAATGAGACGAAAGCCTCGGTAGTGGAACGCTTTAATCGGACCTTCAAAGGACGCATGTACAAATATTTTACGGCTCAAAACACGCGACGCTACCTGGATGTACTTCCTCAACTGGTGCAAGGCTACAATCGGGCTTATCATCGCAGTATCCAGCGAGCCCCCCGGACTGTGACGGAACGGAACGAACATCAAGTTCGTGCTACGCTGTACTCCTCCTCCAGTCCACCCTTGACGGCACCCCGTTACAAACGGGGAGATACGGTACGGATCAGTAAAGTGAAAGGACAATTTGAGAAAGGCTATTTACCCAACTGGAGTGATGAACACTTTGTCATCGTGCGCCATAAACCTCGACAACCCCACGTCTATCAACTGGAAGATCTACAAGGCGAGAGACTGCAAGGCACGTTTTAAGAGGCAGAATTACAACCCATAGTGAAAACACCGAAAGACTACTACACGGTGGAGAAGATTTTGAAAACGGAACGTCGACGTGGGATTCCCTATCATTTCGTCAAATGGCAAGGTTGGCCTCGTTCCTTTAATTCCTGGGTGTCCGGCCGTGACATGAAACGTCTATAAATGCTAACGCCTATCACCACCCGCCTTCAGTGTAGGACTGTACCATGGATAGTACACGTCGTCTACCCGTACTGTTAAGAACACGAAAAGCACAAGTCGGTACTGTGGTGTGTCTAGTCGTGGTGCTGGGTACGTTATTTACCGGTGTGTTCTACGATTTGGCGACCGTGATATCCTGTTTCAACACCCTGCGTTCTGCATCAGTGACCACCACGACCCCACGGCCTACACCCACCCAGACGTCAAGGGTACGGCACGTCTCAACGCAGACCCCTACGTCTACTCCAGCCTTCAAGTTACTCCCCTACATCCACCCCACCACGACCACCCGTACTACGACTACTACTCATCCATCATCATCATCCCTGAGAAGCGAGCCTTCCACTCTACCCGCTAGCACTACGACACCGCTCAACAGTTTTGAAGTGGACCCCCGTGAATCACACCGTTTACCCCGACACCGGTTTCCCTTCCAGTACTATCCCCTGCGCCGCCAGCCCCGACACCTGGGAGGTGGAAAACGGTAAATCATCCCCTAAAAAAAGAAACGATGGACCCACGATGGCAGCATCCCTTCACGTGCCTCATCGCTGGACCGACCGGGTCGGGAAAATCACATTTTGTTCAACGTCTCATCCAACATGTGTCCGCCCTGATTTCACCGCCTCTAGCGCGTATCCTGTGGTGTTATGGCGCTTGGCAGCCCGCGTACGAGGCACTGGCCCGTGTCCCAGGACTCACTTTAGTGGAAGGTTTACCGCCTGAAGACATACCTCCAGACACCTTGGTCGTGGTAGACGATCTCATGACGGAAACGGACAGTCGAATCACCCGTCTCTTTACCAAAGGCAGCCATCATCGTCGATTGAGCATTATCTACATCGTACAGAATCTTTTCAGTAAAAATAAAGAACACCGGAACATTAGTTTGAATGCTCAGTATGTGGTGTTATTCAAAAACCCCAGAGACGCGTCACAAATTACCCACCTGGCTCAACAGATGTACCCTAAGAACACGGCCTTTGTACGAGAAGCCTTTGAAGATGCCACCCAACCTGCTCACGGCTATCTCCTCATCGACTTGAAACAAGACACGCCCTCCCCTCTGCGATTGCGTACCCTGATTTTTCCCGGTGAACTACAGACGGTGTACACCCCCAAATGAGAGAGAGAGAGAGGATAAAAGAAGAAGACCACGGTCTCGAGCCTTCATTCTATCAACATGGCTGCAAGGCTACGCAAGCACGCCGCGGCATTGCGCGTAATGCGCAGCGCGCCCCCGGAATTAGGCCGGGCCCTAGTGCGCGGCGCGGATCGGGACTTGGTCCGGTGTTTGTGTGAAGTCGCTCATAATCTTTTAAAAGGCAATGTCCCCCTCAGTCCTGTGCAGAAAGGAAAATTGCAACGGCACAAGGCGGGTCTCCGAACATTGGTCAAGAAAACGGGTAGTGTCAAGCAGAAGAAACAGGTGTTACAGCGCGGTGGATTTCTCGGCGCACTCCTGGCGCCCTTAGCCGCTACTGTACTAGGCCCGTTACTCGGGTCCATCTTGGGACGCTAACAGCATGGAACATACGAAAAAAATGATGCTGGTCGAACCTCGACTGTTACAGAGTTTAGCCGGGGTCAAAGGTCAGTTCCGGTGACCTTTAGCGACGTACACCAAACAGAAGCGAGTATTTAAAATCCGTCACAGAGCTCTCGTCCAATCAGAAGCGAGTATTTTGACCCAGTGCATTATGGGACATATCCAAGATGGCGGTTCCAAAATGACGGATCCAACATGGCGGCTCCAAAATGGCGGCGTATGAGAGCTTCTGGACATGGACCTGATCCGGTCACGTGAACGGAAGCGGAAGTGACCTCACAGAGGTCATATGCAAATGTCACTTCCGACCTCAGCTAGCGTGCTATAAAAGGGGAGCGGCCTGACCGTTTCATCAGACACTCTGTCAACCACCAAGATGTTCACTTGTACTACGTGCTCGAAATCATTCACTCGTCTGCACGACTTGCGCCGCCATGAGGCTACTAAGCACGAAGGAACCGCCCGGTATAACTGTACGATATGTACACTGTCGTTTCAGCGCCCGGATCATTTACAGCGCCACACACGTGCACGCCATGAAGTACCCAAGCGTCCATGCGAAGAATGTGGTCGGCTTTTCAAACTGACCAGTCAGTTGCTGCGACACCAACGCACACGACACCCGGTTCGGCAGCCACGTTTGCAGGTAGAAGAGCCCGTAGGCATCAATATCGAAACAGGGGGAACTCCCACCCATCGCACGAGGGACGATGATGATGTCGCCTTAATTCAACAGTCAAATTCCGACGACAAGACCTTGAGCCAGATTTTGTACGACGTGGAGGGTAAAGTACACTTCGTGGGCGAACCCATAAATGTTCCCAGCGATCTGTCACACGAAGACCATCCAGTGAGTGACATTTATCGGCGCCATTGGCCCATGATCCGGCATTGTTTCTACCGTCATCGCC